>JASDQU010170671.1:4885-21058 GCA_032191745.1 Picea mariana | reverse complement strand
ATGATGGATGAGAAACATTTGCATAACCCGGTGGGTTCTGAGCATTATAGGCCGAGTGATTTGCTTGCCCATGAGGAGGATAAACATTTTTCCCTTGAGAATGGTAAGGAGTAGATCCTGGAGGTGGATACACACTAGACCCATGAGGAGGATAAGATTGTGCTCCCGGAGAACTCCAGGTGGTGTTTGGGATGCCACTCGGATAAGATTGTCCGTAAGATGTTTCGGAAGGAACAGGATTTGATACCCCTCCTAGTGGATTATGAGATGAGTGCCCCCCAACATGGGTTTGAATGAAAGTGCCTCCTGAAGATACTCCCAGGGATTGTGAAGGGTTTCCAATAAATGAAGGTTTCCCCCTGCCAGCGGTGGATTAACGATCAGGGAATGACTGGCAAACGAAGGTTGCCCTCTAGGAGGAGCATGAAAAGGGGGCTGTCCCCCGAGAGGGGTAGGCCCGCCATGGAAAGGTAGTCCTCTAGGAGGGAAAGGTTCGTTAGATGGTGGTTTCCCTCCAGCTGGTTGTGTTGGGATAGCAGGGGTCTTCATTCTCGGCTGAAAAGATGTCCCAGCAAGATCGTGTGGAACATGATGAGATGTAGAGTAAAAGTTTTTAGAAATGAGGGTAGAGAGTGAAGTGCCTTGGGGATGAGAAGAGGTGATGAGTCCAGCATTAGGATGGACTTGTGCTGGTGTAACAGTAGGGTTAATAACCTGATCGACCGGGTGATTCAGGGTTTGACCGGATGGTCCTATCTCACTGGGAGAGTCATGAGGATGAAAAGGTTGTCGAAAGGATTCAAAATGCTCATAGAGATCGTGTCCCGATGAAGTCCTCCATACATAATGAGCAGGTGTGGGATTGGTATCTACTACAGTGCTAGGACGTGCAGGAGTCCTATACTCATCACCAAATATTGGTTCTGTGGATCCCATATATGTTTCGGTAAAAATCATCTCCGGTAATCGTGGGACCTCTTCGTCTATGATGTTCCCAAGGGAGTCTAAAAAAACCAAAATTGGTTTGAGAGGGGTTACTGACACATATGTAGTGGGATTTTCAACCGTAACCAAAGCGCCTTTTGAGTTATCTAATGGAGGAGCAATAACACTTCCAGTGTCGGATTGATTTTCTACCTCTCTATAGTAGTTGTATTCTGGAGGGTTAGGAGGTAAGGGTTGATAGCCTTCCAGAGGCAACCCTTGCATCCTACGTGATCGGTGAAGACCTTTATTGTCTACGGGCTCAATTGTGGAGAATAATAGAACACACTGAAAATCTAGGGCCAACTAACAAAAAGAAACAACATACGCTAATAAAATCTAGGAATCAACCAAGCAAACAAAACTTCTCTCGATGATTGTACTAGTTGGTGATGAAATCCAACGTCGCGTGATCAAGGTGAGAAGGGGCTAGGATATGGTGGAATAGTTACAATGGTGACCTGCTTAACGGACTTTCACCTTGGTGCAAGCTTCCACGTAGTAATTGTGGATTTACCCTCCAAGGAGCCCGAGTGAGTTTGACCAATGTCTATTCCAGGTACAATGAGACTTCCCTTCACTGTCACCTTATGTAAGTACCTAAAGATTATGGAAACTAAAGACACCAATTCGCAGTGAGTCCCTGGGAGGGTACAGTCGACAGTCTGATTCGAAACGTATGGGCAGGATAACAAGTCCGAAATCAATCCGAGAGGCTCCCACACATAATCGTGGGTATACCTCCAAGTGACCTCCAATATACGATCTGACCACTACAAACAATTGAACCACAGAGGGATAATCTCCATAATTCACTCGAATGCGACCTCGTGCGTAACCCCTGTGTGAGAGGGGGATACCAGAAAATCGATGCGACAATTGGATTTGACTCTCCCTAGCTCAGGATGCTAATGTTTGTTTTGAAAAATTTGGAGAGTTGTACTTACAGCCTAATCCAAAGTGCTAACCCTAGTCTATTGTTGGTGGAAGATCCTAAAAACAAAAGTGTTCTAGATACTTTTTAATTAGCGTTCGTTTTATAGTTGTTCTTTACTCAAAGGGTGTATGAAAGTGAAACTGATGGAATGATGACTCAATTCCCAAAAAGATGCATAAAATATGATAAACAATCGTTTCTTTTCAATGAACGCATATTTAAGGAAAAGAGAAAGAGTCGTTTTCACTATCAAACACTAATATGGAATGTCCTCAATCAATTTGTTCTCAATCAAATTCAATGTAATGCTAAAACATTTTAGAAATGCCTTCTAATATGCAAACCAATCACTGATATGTATATTTTTCGTTTGTATGCGAATGATAATTAATTCAATGCAAAAACTTCTCCTACTAATTATCCTTTCAGATCAAGGAGATTTAGACAAGCATAAGCAGATTTCGCACAAACAACACACCCTCTTGCTATGATTGAAACAAGAAGTAAAAATAAAACAAAAGATAACAAAGAAAATCAATCAATTCACACAAAAGATAGATGTTTAAGAAATATGACCTCAAAAAACCAAATAAGATGATTCAAAGATTTCTGATGCCCTTCACCAGAGTTCCCACTCAGTCGGATAAGAGAGAAGAAAGCAATGGATTGATTCCAAGTTCTCAATAGTAGAAAAACTCAAAATAAGGAAGAAGACCACAAAATCTAAATAGAAAAGTGCTTACTTCTCAGAAGGAAGGATGTCAAAGGTCAATAGGAAGAAGCATTGAATCATAAAGAAGCTCAGCAAGTGAAAAAACAAAGACTAGTCTTCAGAAAAGACAATTCTGGAAAGGATTTTTTTTTTTTTTGCAAAGAGGGGTTGGCGCTCTGGTGTAAGGGGCACCAGAGATTTATAACACTCCGTCTAAGGCCTTCAGGGAGTGTTGGCACCCTAATAACAAGGTAGGGGAGCGTCGGGCTTCCACAACTCACAAAATTGTCCAAAAAACCCAAAATTTCAGTCAAACTTTGGCAATCAAGATGAATGTGATGGGGTAAGGAGTCAATCAACATATGAAATCAAAAATATGGGGTGAACAAGGTCTAAAAAGAATAAAGGGTAAGACAAGGTCCGTGAGGAAAACCAAAACTGAAAGTTTTGATTCGATCCCTAGTGGAGTCGCCAATTTTTGTTGAAGGAAAATCTCCCTGCGGACAGGTAGATCTCCTCTTGAGAGCTAGAATCTTAACTAATAAGACATAAGTTGTTTATCATGGACACTAACTTCCTTTTAGATCTATATAAACTAATGTGTGAGGAAGAAGGAGAAAATAAGTACCTTTTACGAGTGTTTGTCCCTGCACGGTTCGAGTTGAGCTCCAATCTTACGCTTCTCGATAATCCCTGTAGACAAACAAAAGTACAAAAAACTTCCTACTCTACTGAGATTAGTTCGAAATAGATCTATCTATTAGAGACAAATTCATGTGAGATCAAACACAGATTTGAAAGAAAAAGGCCAAGCATATTATATTAAAGAGAACAACAACGAAGAATACTTACATCCATAGATGTGAGTGTAGCAGCTTCGCCAAGCCTTCCTCGTCTGAACCCTTGCTCAAACAATCCACACACTGAATGTTGATGTTCCGAAAGACACCTTCTTCATGAGATCATAGGTTAGATGCTTCACAATACTTTTTCCCCTCCTTTCACCATGAGAAGGCCTGTTTAAATAGGCTTGGAGAGGCCCAACCACTTGAGATATATTTGGGGTATGTTGAGGATTTTCCTCCTTTAGTTATGGATCTACCCTAATATCATGGCTTGACCAAGGATTCAAATCCAACTACCTTTAGATATTGAGGGGATCTTTCCCTCATTCTTCTCAACAAACCAATTTTCGCCTAGAATAGGTAGCGCTCCTCCAAAAGGGGCATCAGAGTGTTATAGCGCTCCCCAAGAGAAGGAAAGCAAGTGATGGTGTTATAACGCTCCCCCAAAAGGGTGGACAGAGTGTTATAACAGTCCCTAACAGTGTATGGGGGAGCGCTCCTCTCTGAAACTCATTTTTTAGTGTTTCTCTTAATGGAAAGAAACTTGTACTTCTAGTAAACTAATTCCTCCTCTTCATAACTAATATTTGAGATGTCCTAAGTGTCCCTGTCATGTTGTTGGAGGCATGACATAGGCAAGAAGGCGGTATGATGCCAGCAACACTTATACACTTGTGGTCAAGATGAGACACTTGCGACACTTTAAATGACGACACTTGCGAGACTTGCGAAGTGAGTAATTTTGAGGTGTAACAGTTACCTTGCCCATACGGTGGACCTGACTTACAACTATTCTCTTGCACATTGGTTATATCATAGTAGCTTTAGTTGCTTGACATAGGTAACCACATAGGTTACTTGCAGAGATTATTCTGCAGGTACCTTGAGTTAGATAAGGTTCGGACAACACACAACCTTTATGGAGGATTACCTCTCTGGGGGGATCTAACCGACTACGTTGTTAAGCCCATGAGGGCCGTATAACTCATTCTAATACCTCCAATATTTTTAAGGGAGTCTCAGGCCCCTTTTGGGTGAGACATACCTACTCTATTGAGGGAGGCCCCTTTTCAGCCACTATATTTTGTTTGTGTACATTGTCATTTTTTTTTTACTTTAGTGTGCTCTATAATTATTAATTGGCCTTAGGATTTTGTATTGCATCATGAGTTTTCATTTCTATGGTTAGTGGAGCCCCCGCGACTCCCTCAATTAGCGCTACCTAACCCATGGTATTTTCTCGTTCCTCGGGGACGAATCCTTTTGTATTTCTGAGTGGTATGTCGAACCATGATACTTAGGCAATACCTTGGGCCTTTAATATTCTTTCTCTTGGTAGGCCAGACTTGTCTTCACATTTTCTACCCTCTGTCTCATCACCTTATGTGAATCCTAGTTTTGGGTCTGGAGGCATGATGCCTCATTATTTTCCCTTTTCGTTTGGTGGGAGTCATATCCCTCAACCAAGTCTTACGGTAGGAGGTTGGAATATTCCTTCCTATGGATCCAATCCTAGCTTCACTTTTCCAAGAGCAAGTGCTCAAATGGGTGGTCATTCTACTTACTACATCTCGTCCATATATCCTTCTTCCTCTATGTTGATTCTTATGAACACTTTTCCCATGGTGGACTTTTGTTTGTCGCATGGTGTTTCATACGGGAGGAGTCAGTTTTATAGTATGGGAAACCCCCTTCATGAAGTTCCTTCATTTGGGGGAAACATATATCCTCACCTGAGTAACCCTTGTCATGTCACTTTCTCTTCACAAGTGGATTCCTTGGTGACAATTTCGTTACAACCCATTATGAATCAGTACAGAGAAGGATACTATCCTACCAGACAGGGCCATGGTGTATACCAGAATCCTTCCTAGCCTGCAATTTATCAAAAACAGTCTTTCTCGGAATGTTGGTCTCAAATGTTGCAACCAGTCACCGTCATTCATGCTTGAATCACAAGTCCAGTCACTGTGATTCATACTAGAATTATATTGCCAACCTCTTCTAGTCATGTCGGAGATAGGTCAACAACCTCTACAGTTCATGTTGAAGACATGCAACCAACCTATGCTAGTCATGTTGGGGATTCATCACCAACCTCTGCAAGTCATGTTGAAGATGAGCTACTAGCCTCTGCAAGTCATGCTAGGAGTATGTCACCAACCACTAAAAGTCATGTTAGGAGCATTAATACAATTGATAATCCTAGACGTATAGGAAGTAAACCCAAGTTCCTTTGTATACTTTGCAAAGGAGGTCACCTAACTCATTTGTTCACTGCTACTACCGTGGTACAAGAAGCGCGGTCCTTTCTTGATATCCCTTCGAGTTCTAAGTCGTCTTTGGTTTCCCAACATTCTAATTCTTCTTTGGTTGATACAATGGTTGTGATGATGCAATCTTTGGCTAATGCCACTCTTGTTTTGGGGGGTGATGTGTCTCTTGACCATGTTGTCTCGCATCTTGTTCAACCATCGGTCGTGTCGATGCAATATTCAGCTGACACCACTCCTATTTTGGGGGGTGATGCATCTCTTGACCTTGTTGTTTCGCATCCTATTCAACCAATGGTTGAAGAAGTTGTCGTGCCAATGCAATCTTCAACCAATCACATTCTTCTCTTGGAGGGTGACAAGTCTAAGTGACATTGCCGATGCAATAGTCCATCAATCCAAATATTATTTTTGGGGGTGATGCATATTTTGACCATGTCCTTAGCATTTCTAGTCCTGTACCTTCCGAAAAAGGGAGCATTCCACTCATTCCACTCTTTCATTGGAATGATCTTGTAGAGCATTGGCTTCCTTCTCTGCAAGGATCCTCTGCAAATATTTTATCCTCCTTGACTTGGAAAGTTTTGGGTTTTACCAAGCTTATGTCAACTATCTAGGAGTTGCTGACACAGAAGTCCTTCATGGGAGCCCTGTGATCCAGGTGGATATTGGTGTCCACCCACCTATTCCAACTGGCTCCTCGTGTTCATTTTTTGTTCAACACGTTCTTATGTACTTCGCTGTAATTGTGGGTTCTACACTTCTAGGGATGTTTGAAGCCCCACACATCCTCCAGGTGGATACAGGTGGCCTCTCACCTAATCGAACTGGCTTATTTTGTATGTTTTCATGTCAAAACATCTTGTTGTACTTCCAGGGCCGTTTTGGGGCCCTAAACGTTGTTTTTTTGGCTCACCACAGTCAAGCTATAGACAGAGTCGGAGTTTGATGGAAAAATGTGTATTTCTTTGAAAGACTTTTCCAACGAGCTATCACGTGCCTAAAATGAAAGTCGTATGCAAACATTACGACCCTTGGAAGTTGAGGTACCAAATTACACCAACTTACCCATAGGGCTCACATGACTTTTGGCGTTTCACCTTCTAGGGTTAGGTTTTTGGATGTCTAGGGTTTTGGCATTCATGAGTAATATCAAAAAGGCCTCTAGAGCCTCATTGTAATCCATTATGCCCAGAAAGATGCGCATAGAATCCATATCTCTTCTCAGAAATAGCTACCACCATTCGAGCAAGTGTTTTAGTTCTGCAGTTTTACAGTTTCAGCCTATTTCATTATTTAATAGAAGATATTGTTCACTGGATATTTGTGTTATTATTCATATATCTATGTTTATTGTATTCAGTCTGTTAATTAGTTCGTTCCGCTCATAAATCTGGATCAGTGGTATTAGAGTGGTCTTCTCTTCATTTATGTTTCTCCGTGCATGTCCCTAACAAGATCTGGGTACAAGAAGTTGGGACTCGAACCAATCGACCCATTACAAGATCGGTCGTGTCAATCCCAACAAAAACCCACGGGGGACGAAAAGAAATATGATAGAGTAGGAGATCTTATTAAAATTCTGCTCGAGGAAGCCCTCGCACAACAAAGGAATGAAATGATGGACAACTTCGTGCAAATCCTTCGACGACTACCCACAGGAGAAGCATCTTCATCAAGCGGCCATGAAACCCCCTTCAAGGTACCTTTAAATTTTGATATTCCATTATTTAAAGGACTGATAGATGCGGATGTTATAGATAAATGGTTGAATCTTCTCAAAGGATATTTTTCGGTCCACAATTTTCCGATAGGGAGAAGATCACTTTTTCACTCCTTAAGGTCGTTCCCCATGTTAAACACCGGTAGGATACTTACTCTGAGAAAAGGGTCGTGGAGGAATCTACAATGTTTTTGGTGGCCCCTACATGGGATTCCTTCCAGGATGTCATTAAATAAAAATACTAACCTGTTGGAAGCTACGAGGACCAGTACACTAGATGGACCACCCTATGTCAAGAAAGGGACTATACAGTACCATATTTCACCAATATTTTTCATACCCTACGCACCAAATTCGGTATCAAAGACTCTGAGCATCATCTGGTGCTCAAATATCGCGATTGTTTGCATAGATACATTCAAACAGAAATGGATTTCCTGGACATCGCCTCATTGGGCATGGATTATAGATACGCTGTCAAGATCAAGCATAAATTTAAGAAGAAAAGGCAAGAGTTTGGATATGCAAACTCCTCACAGTCGAAGTAGGGAAAAGGCAGCCCCAACCCACACAGCAAGGGACCAAGTTGATATGGTCACCCTTAGGACAACGAGTCCAAGCCGCAACACAAGAAGGGCAATGAGAAGATGAAGAAGGACACAAACAAATGGTGTGAGTACCATAAAAGTCCTTGGCACAACACCGAAGAATTTCAATCCAAGTAGTCCTTCGTAGCCTAGTTGAAGGCTTCCGAGTTAGAGGCTGATTCGGATTCCAAGTCAAATCCTAAAGGAGGGAAGCAAATTATCGATGTTGAACCCAGTGCCACTGTCGCTACCACCAAATTCTGACCAAGCGAACCAGAAGAACCAGAGGAATGGGAATGCCTCTTTCACTTGCAGATGTGGATCAAGGGGTCTCTGCTTCATTTCATTGTCGATAGCGACAATCAAAAGAACCTGATTTCAACAGAGATCGTCAAGCAGCTGGACCTTCCAATGACACCACACCTGTACCCCTACACCATCGACTAGATTTGCCAAGGAGAAGATCTATGTGTCAGCCAACAATGTCGTTTTCTCTACGACATCAAGCCTTTCAAATATGAGGTATTGTGTGATATTGTTCCGCTTTAAGTTTTTTATGTTCTTTTAGGACAACCATATTTGTGGAAGTGTCATGTTGTGTATGATTCTAGACCCCGCAATGTTATTATTACTTTGGGTGGACAATTGTACAGAATCTAAGAGGTAGCATCGCCTATTGCTATTTCTTTAATCTCTGCTAATAAATGCAGTAAGGTCATTTCACAGACCGATAAGTTCATCTTCTTTGTGATCCGTTCTCACAGTAAGCAGAAGGGCGTCGCCACATCCGTGGCCTCTACACAATGCCTCTTTTTGCAGTAGAATCAAGTGGATGGGATCGTGGAAGAATACAGAGACATATTCTCATCACCTACAAGGGTACTGACACACTGGCAAGTCAAGCATCCAATTGATCTAACCCCCAGTGCACCTCTACCTAATGGACCAGTCTATTGCCGCTCGCTGATGGAGAATGAAAAAATCAGACGTCATATCAGAGAGATTCTTCAAAAAGGGCACATCAAACCCAACTCCTCCCCTTACGGAACCCTGATTGTACTAGTGCAGAAGAAGGACAGGACTTGGTGACTCTGCATTGATTACAAAGCCTTAAAAAAAATCATAGTCAAGAACCGCTACCCCATTCCCAGGATTGATGACCTTCTTGACCAACTCAAGGGGGAAAAGTTCTTCAACAATATTGACCTAAAGTCTCGCTACCACTAGGTTCCCATCGAACTAACTGATGTATGGAAGACAACCTCCAAGTCTAAAGAAGGTCTCTACAAATGGCCAGTCATGCCCTTTGGCTTAACAAATGCACCAACCACTTTCATGAGGTTGATGGATGATGTGTTGAGACCCTTCACCAACTCCTTTGTGGTAGTATATTTGGATGACATCCTCATATTCAATAGAATGTGAGAGGATCACATGTGACATATTCAACAGGTTTTGACCACTCCGCGGCAACACAAGTTTTATGCCAACTTGGAAAAATGCTCTTTTGGAATGAATGGGGTCCAATACTTGCACTACAATGTGTATGAGCATGGGGTACATTTTGATCCAACTAAGATCCAAGTCATCCGTGATTAGTCAGCCCTGACCACACTAATCAAGCTTCGGAGCTTTTTGGGACTAGCCAACTTCTACCGACGGTTCGTGTTGGGATTCTCCCATATTGCATGGGCCCTTGGCCAGGTGACCAAGGGCGATGGTAGGGCCAAGTTCATGTGGGGAAAGGAGAAACAATGAGCATTCAATGATCTTAAGCATCACTTGTGGTCAGCTCTAGTACTCTCCTTGCATAATCTGCAACAACCATTCAAGATTGAGACTGATGCATCCGACTATGCTGTGGGTGCAGTTCTCACTCAACACGGGCATCTGGTGGCATACCATAATGACACACTCTCTGATACTGTCTGAAAATACCCCACCTATGACAAGGAAATGTATTCCATTGTAAAATCCTTTCGTCAATGGAAACATTACATTCTGGGGAAATAGACGATCATACACACTGATAAAAATCCTCTACAATTCATACAGACACAAGGGAAATTGCATAACGACCGCCATCAAAATTGGTCCACCTGCCTACAGCAGTTCCATGTCAATATAAAGTATAAGACATGTATCTCCAATCGTGTCGTTGACTGCTTCAGTCAGCCTCCTGTGGCTGCACTCACCACTATGCTCCATTCCCGTGGACATGAAGCATCTGAGTGGCCCCAACTTTATCAACAAGATCTAAACTTCGCCACCACCTATCATCTCTTGAGTACAAGCACAATTCTCACTGATTTTCACATTCATGATAGACTCTTATGCCACCTAGGCCATCTTTATGTTCCTAAAAGCGAGTGTGCAAAACTAATTGGGGAAGCCCACTACAGTTGGGTGGCAGGACATTTTATTGTGGAGAAAAATGTGGTCATTCTTTAGAAACATTTTTATTCGTCAAAACTTTGACAGGACGTCAACAAGTATATCATATCTTTCACTGCCTGTGACATTTCCAAGCCAACCATCAAGAATAAAGGCTTATACACCCCTCTTTCTATTCCCAAGAAGCCTTGGGAATCCATCTCAATGGATTACATGTCTAGCTTGTCATCCACCAAGCAAGGAAACGATTGTGTGTTTATGGTCATTAATCGGTTATTGAAGATGGCAATCCTCACATGCTGTAAGAAGAATGTCACAATGACAGATACTGCTAAGATTTTCTTCGAACGAGTGTGGGTCCACTTTGGGATACCACAGACCATCATCTACGACTGAGACAACAGGTTTCTCAACACCTTTTGGTCAAGTCTCTGGTCTCTGTTGGACACCAAGCTCACAAAATACATTGTTTTCCACCCTCAAATCGATGGCCAAACATAGGTCATCAATCAGATGATTGTGCACATCATGCGCATGTACAATTCTAATCATCCACGTACATGGGATGAGAGTCTCCCATATGTCCAACACAATTACAACTGGGATCTCCATAGTTCCACCGACCATAGCCCATTTCAGGTGGGTCTGGGATTCCAACCCTTGGGACCCATTGATGTTGCACTTCCTCTTTCCATAGCACGGACAGACTCTTCCCCCGATCAGTCTGCGATCGATAAAGCCACTAGATTCATTGAGCAGATTCAACACATCCACCAACAAGTCCAAGAGATTTTTCATAAATCCAATGCTAAGTACAAGCAGCGCCATGATCAACACAGGTTACCACACCAGTTTCAAGTTGGCGACAAATTTTGGTTGCATTTGCAGAAGGAGCTTCTCACTAGGCCCCATCGAAAGATTTTCCCACTTCGTTATGGGCCTTACCCTATCACCAAGGCTATGGGTAGCAATGCTTTTCAGCTCAACACTCCACCCTTCCTTGGTCTGCATCCAGTATTCAACGTGGACCTCCTTCGACCATATTTCCCCCCATTATTGGACACCTCCGAGATCGCAGAACAACTGACACAAATAGAGCTCGACCCTGACTGCATGGAACATGCATCCATTTATCATATAATGGACACACAAGTCAAGGACACTCCCCAGCAGTGGATCCAGATTTATCGGGTTGTCAAGGCAGGGAAACTCCTACACCAAGGCAAGTGGCTCACTCAGGTCCAAATCCAGCTTAAGTTTCCTCACCTGATGGGGGAACTCAACACAATGGAGACAATTTCTTCCTAAGGTGGGAGGATTGATCCAGGTGGATATTGGTGGCCACCCACCTATTCCAACTGGCTCCTCGTGTCTATTTTTTGTTCAACATGTTCTTCTGTACTTCTTTGTAATTGTGGGTTCTACACTTCTAAAGCTGTCTGAAGCCTCACACATCCTCCAGGTGGATACAGGTGGCCTCTCACCTAATCCAACTAGATTATTTTGTATGTTTTCATGTCAACACATCTTGTTGTACTTCGAGAGCTGTTTTGGGGCCCTAAACATTGTTTTTTTGGCTCACCACAGTCAAACTGTAGACAAAGTTAGAGTTTGAAGATGGAATGTGTATTTCTCTGAAATACCTTTCCAACGGGCTATCACGCACCTAAAACGGAGGTCCTATGCAAAATTTACGACCCTGGGAAGTTGAGGTACCAAATTACACCAACTTACCCATAGAGCCCACATGACTTTTGATGTTTCACCTTCTAGGGTTAGGTTTTTGGATGTCTAGGGTTTTGACATTCATGAGTAATATCAAAAAGGCCTCTGGAGCCTCATTGCAATCCATTCTTCTTAGACGGATGCGTGTAGCAGCCACATCTCTTCTCAGAGATAGATACCACCATTCGAGCAAGTGTTCCAATTCTATTGTTTTACAGTTTCAACCTATTTCATTATTTAATAGAAGATATTGTTCACTGGATATTTGTATTCTTCATATCTCTGTGTTTATTGTATTCAATCTGTTAATTAGTTCGTTCCGCACCCAAATCTGGATCACCCTGGCCTCCCCCATTATATGATGCTTAGAAAAGCATCACCATGTCTTAGTTAAGCTCTTTTCCGACTCTATAAAAAGAAAAAAGATTGTCGAGTGAACTTGTCTCTTTCACATTCATTAAATGGCTTTGAAAGGATGTCTATTTGGTGTAAGTTGAACCCTTTTTCAGACCAAGTAGACTAATTTTGAAAAAGGAATACTCTAGTCACTAGTGGCTAGAAGAGTTCTCCTAGGTATTGTTTTATACTTTTTCGGGCCTAGGGGATTAAATTTACGAAAAATTACATTCTTTGGAGTTAAGTTGTAATTGCATTCCATTTTGTTTCTTGCAGTATTGATCCTATTGTCGGTTCCCACTTTTTCTCTATAATCCTATTACCTCAGCAATTTGCATCACTAGACAAGCAGAGCCTTGTTTATATCCTTTGCAACTTAACACCCTATACCCTAAGAGGAAACATTCCCCTTGAGTGTCCATGCCTTGCATGCACTTCCTTACATTGATCATAGGTACGTTCCACTGTTTGGAACTAGTTGCTTACTCGCAACACTCGTTTCCTCTCTTGTATCATAACATTCATTTGTCTATGAAAAAACAAAAAAAGATGAGCGAGAAAAGAATATTATCTCATATTGGCAGAAACCATGTCACCTTTGAACAGAGCACAAAATTTTGAGTACTTGTCATCCAGAGTTTGGGTTTAAAATAATATATTTTTCATTCTCATAAAAAACATGAAAAATACACTAAAAAATAAAAAAAACAAAAAATAGGTGGGGAGGGGGGATGGGGGAGCCTTGATTTGTATTAGGTTAAGTGGTAGTTGTCAATCATGGTAACCTTTGAAAATGGCCCATGTTTACGTCATTGTCTCACAGTTTGGTCATAGCTTTCCTAAGAGCCATACCATTATTATGATTCATTTATTCCACCCAGTGGTTACTCTTTCAGTCACTATGGAGAGTGCTTCAGTGCCTTATGTGTTGACGCACTATATCGATGGTCCTCTTGAGTCAGTTCTACCAAGTCATAAGTATGTTGTGTTATATGTTCAAGGGAAGTGAAGCTCGAGTCATCCATTCTGTCATCTTGTTGACCTTTCATGTCAGTCATCCTTGTGTCAATTGTACTTTGTGATTTATCTCTTCACATACTCTCTTGGTTATAGTTTCACATCTATTTATGGGGGATACATTAATTCCCTCCTTCAATAGATATATTCCTATCAACACCATCACAATATCTAGGGAATAGATCTAGAAACCAGTTAGTTCCTTAGAACTTGTTGTCATTGGTGATAAGCTTCCTCGCAATCGATAGCGGGTTTACCTCATTGACCCCTAATTGATTGATTCTACAAGTGTTCAACATCACATCCTCTATTAACACTTTCTAGATTGTACTAGATACCTTGGGGTCCATTTTCAATATTGGTGGATCCCCTCGTGATGGTGTTCATCAATGTCTTGGTAATTAGATAGTTTCTACCATGCTCAACATCAACTTATTCATTCACATGTTGTATATTTGTACCATCGATGTGGTTGGATTGAAGATTGTGGGTTGGGCATTCTCCACTTATGCTACCCTTCCCAATATGTACTTGACTACATTACTATTGTATGAGTACTTTGGATACCACAATGGTACTCCTATTTGTGCTAGATGTATCCCTGATATATACTATGACATAGATCCACATTTTTTTTTCTCATGGCTATGATCTTTTATACGACATGGATCCACTTTGTACTTTTTATAGCCCTGGTCTTGCATATAATTTTATAGATCTGTAGTGTATTGTGTTGGCAGCCATGCTTTTCATACATCCAAAGATGGGTATGATTTCCTTGGGGGTGATCTATATATATAATCGGTCGCTGTCAGTTTGCAGGTACTTCCTAGTTCCTTGATCTACAAGCTCCTTGTTTAAGCCACTCATCACCATGTTCTTTCATAATATATTTTAGTAATCAGTTCCTCTTCTGACCTCATACATAAGGGAGCATTTGTTATACTTGTATTTTCCACCATAGGTATTTCAAAAATGTTATTAGATGTTATGAGGATGAAATTACATAATTGATAATAAAAAAATTGATTATTTCTTAAGGAAATAATTATGTCACAATTATTTCATAAGGAAATAATTGTGACATCACAATTTCATAATTATAAAATAACAATTGTTTAATAATTGAGGAAAATTGAAGAATAATTTAGGAAAAAAAAAACTCATAATTAAGCATGGAAATAAAAAAAATCATATTTGAGAAAAAAAATCATAATGGATTTGCAAACACTCATAATTGAGAATTGAACTTGTGCATGACTTGTAAATGCTTAGTTTACATGCCATGAAGCCTATCTCCAATCTCTTCTAAATTATTGTAAGAAGAGACCAAATCAAGGGAATGGGGGAGATGAAACTAGAGTTTGAGCATCTTCATGTCGATGAAACCTAGAGCTTGGAGTTGGGAAGTGTAGTAACAATATATCAAGGTATTACTTGTTATTTCCCCCTCCAATGTTTTTTCCCTTCATGTTCAAGTATTGGTAGATTTAGTTTCCCTTGAGCAATTAGATTATATATGATTTCATACAAGTTTCCTCTTTATGCCATGGACTTGAGAAGTGTGTGTTTGTTTTCTTATGTGTAGATGACAAATTGAAGAAGATGTTAGGGGATGGATCTTGGGAGATTTGCCACAAAGAATAACAATAAAACAACCATCCTAAAAAGGTATGACATTCACTCCTCTTTTCTTAGCATAATTTGAGTGTGCATGTTTCAAATCTAGAGTAAATATATAGTATTCTATCATTTCTGCCATTGACTCAGTGAGAGGACTTAAATATTTGTAGGCAAGTTTCTCTTAAACACAAAGAAGGATCCCAAGCATGCATTGATGTTTCATTCATTGCAAAATGGTTGAAGAATGATCACGAGCACGTGAACCAACTTACCAATGATCAAGTCCCCTATAGCTAGCATGTAGGGGCATGCAATACTAAATTCAATGCATTTGATTCCTTGTCCATGGTGATAAAAAGTGCAAGAGTAAAGCACTCATACATTGCTTGAACAAAGAAATACATGTCTCTTGTTGAAAAAAGGAATGAAAGAATTCTAATTGATGAATTGCAAATTGCAAAGTTTGATGCAAAGAACTATTTACATGCTAGGAAGCAAGCATGCCACACTTATTTTCATGGGGTTGTTGCATGATGACATAGTTACCTAGATTTTACCTAGATTTCATTGAACAAGTACATACCAAAATTTGACTTCGATTTTATGCACTACCAAGATGGACCATCTACAAATTTGAGAATGAAAGAGACTTCCATGTTGAAGATGAGAGTGAATTCAGATTAAAGAGTTCAAATTTGAAAATTGTTGGGAGATAAGAGTAAATGTGCAAACTTGTGCATTGTGGGAACAAGTGAGTCACTAACTAGATCTAGATCTAGAGAATCACCATTGTAATCCATATCCAAAGTCAAATTCTGAGTTGTAGCATGAGTTAGAGTTAGATTCATGTCTTAGAGAAGAAAAAAAAACCCACATTGATAGAGATTGGTTTGTACATGCACAATTAGCATTAGGATCTCATTGTTGATTGTTAAGAACCAAACATCAATATAGCAT
>JASDQU010170670.1:9482-21083 GCA_032191745.1 Picea mariana | reverse complement strand
CAACCTCATAAAATTCGATTACTTTATGTCCCTGAAATGCGAGATGACCATCTATCTCACGATCTTGATGGTGCTTTCGAACAGATGATCGAGATTTATTTCTTGGGATCAACGGTTCAGATCACCTTCTCCTAGATCGACGACTATGGTCGATTTGGGATTTTGGACTTCAAAATTCTTGAACCTCAAACCTTATTTTCCTTTGAAGAGAAGTCTTCTGGAATGGAAGATCTGGTGACACCTATCCCCTTAAATCAACATATGTGATCTCTACAGGTCTCTGGACTTTGAGTTTCCCAAATCTCAAACTCTGCTTTCCTCCAAACTCCAATATTCTAGAGTTGACGATATGCAGACACCTGTCCTCACAATGAATGAACCTACCTTCACTTTGGGTGTTTGACCTTTCAAATCGGATCAACGATCATGTGTCCCTCCTATCAATCAACAGTCGAGACCTCCTTCGGGTCTTCGGGCTTCTGAGATCTCAAATCTTAAAATTCACCCTTTTCCAAATGGATTTTATCTGAAGGCTGTGATCCACTAACGTGTTTCCTACTGATCTGATGATCGAGGATTACTTTGGGTATTTACCCATAGTATATGTATTTATTCCACATCTCTTTTAGATCCGATGGTTATGAATTACTTCGTGAATTTACCCGGAGTCCACGGATTCACGCCATGTCTCCTCTAGATTTATCGACTCAGATTTACTTCAGGTATTCTGGTCTTAAGGATTCGACAGTCTCAGTTCTCAAACTTAAATCCCACTACAAGTTTCCCAGAGCTCACAATTTGCTCACAAGTGTCCACTTACAGATCGACGAATCTCAACTCTTCAGCTCTTCGGGCTTTGTATGTTTCAATGCTTCACCTTTTCCTTCCTCTAGATCTCACGACCCGTCAACACATACCCTTCAGGATCTAAAGGTCCAGATTATCTTCGGCTCTCCGAATCTTTGCGCTTTTGGAATATCAAGTTTCAAACTCACTCCCTTATGATATCACGATATCTGACAACTCATATCCACTTGATCGATCTGATGCCTGAGGTTCACTTCGAATGATTTCTCGGCTCAAGTCTACTTCGGATGATTGGATGACTGAGATTTCACTTAGGATTTCTCGCTCTGCGGGCTTTGGAAATCTCAAGTCTCAAACCTTCATGAGTTCTCTCCCCTATGTGTGAAGCACTAAAGCTCATGCACCTTGCTCTGATCAGACAACTATTGATCCTTGGCGCTGTGATCCAACGACCATTGTCGCTCCTCTTCTTGAGCTTCTGATTTCTTCTGACTTAGAAGATTTTCTAAGTCTTCAAAGTTATTTACCTTTGAAGCTCCTACGAGTCTATCTCTCGAATCTCGACTAAACTTTTGAAAAGTGTTATTCCTCTTGATCTTGGCCTTCGAGAAGGTTTCAACTTCCTGCGCACTCCTTGCATTTCAAGGATTTTCGATAACTCAGATCTAAAGGATTTCTTGAAAAGAAATTCTTCTCGCCCTCCTGACATTCTCCTCTTTCTTGATGCAAAAATTGCAACATATTCTTATGTAAGGCTTGATTTCTTGTAGATGACTATGCACCCCTTGCAGTAATCACTTTGCACTCCTTGCAAAGGGGAAATTTTCGTGCTATCTCTTCTGAGCTTCAAAACCAAAACAGATACTGTGAATACACTCCTTACATTCTGTGTGCATGCCTTGCACTAATTCGACAGAAGAGAAATAATTGAAACTTATATTAACATTCACATTTTCATCTACTCGTAACGAAATTCATTCTTTCATTCATGAAAACAAAATAACAGGGAATTGCAAACAATGTCCATACCATGCATTGGGTCAATTTTCCTCTGTTATCTTCATTCAAAAATAAAAGTGGCTACAACTATAATCAAAACAACAACTGAAATTAAGAAATCTCCTACTAACTTGCAACAGCCTCATTTGTGTGTACAAAACCTCTATTTATCTCAGAGGGTCCTTAGGGTTACCCCTGACTACTTGTCTACTCCAAAACCTAACCAAAAAACTATCTTAGTTTAGTATCATTCTAGAGAAAGAGTGGAAACTCCCACTTCGCTCGCGATCGTTCAAGCATACTTCAAAAGATTTCCCAACACCGAGTTCAGGCGTGATTCAAAGTATTCACCATAACTGTCAGCATTGAGATTCTGAAAATATTCCCAGGCATTGAGTGGTCCTACTCCGCGTGATTGCTAATGATTCTCCTACATCACACAGGTATGAAAGTGTTTTTCATGGTCAATGTTATTCATGTAATGAATATGGTCACAAAGATTTGGAATGCAGATCTTATGCAAGGATAAATAATGAAATATTTCATAACACCATAAGGTGTTGGAGATGTGATCAAGTAGGACACATTGTTGTTCACTGCCAGAACATTAGATGCTACAAATGTAGTGTATTTGGCCACAAATCCTAGGATTGTTGGAACACAAGAAGAAAGTCCATGATGAGGACTTCATATAGAATGACTAGAAGAAGGAATGAAGGAAGGAAGGGAGACATATTTTAAAATATGGAAGCTAAGAGCTCAAGTTCTGAGAAGCAAGCACACCTTCAGAAGTGGGTGAAGAAGACTGAACAACCAGACAAGAATAGAAGCCTTAAGGAAATCTCAAGTGTGTCATCTACTAAAGCATATGCGGGTAATAGTGGTAATAGTTGCATACATACGTTGTCTGACCTTGAATAGGTCGCGTACATATGCAAGTTGTCTGTGAAGCAAGTCGCGTAAATGTGGTAAATCCTAGGGAAAAGGGCTATGCACATGGGTTGTAGCTTGATGTGATGGTATATTTCTGTGTTGCAGAGTCTGACATAGTTTCTTGCAGGTTCTGAGATTGTTTGTTGCATGTTTTCATGATTACATATTGAATTGTGTAAAGTGATGATATAAAATGAAAGGCTATATTGGATGCATGGCGCTAACCCATGAGTATGGATTGAGGCATTTTTCCATTGAATAACAATGATGGTTATGACAGTGAAGTTATGGCACTTTTTTTATGAGATGTATCATGATGATGCTAGCTATATATATTGAAGCACACTTCTAGTACATGTTGGATTCCTAACATATCTACTATAGTGATTGGAGTTTGAGGTCGATCTGTTGGTTTGTATAGCTGATACATATTTGAATTTCATTTATATGTCTTATGATGTATTATTGGAAACATTTCTGTTGGATATTTAGGTGCATTCATTTGGCATATGGTTGGACTACATATTGGGACATGTAGTTGGTGAGTTAATGAGGTGATCATGTTGTACATCATTGGTGATATTGAAATATAGTTGATGCATGATTGGTACACTTCTGGTACATTGGTAGAGGAACCTACTAGTACTTGATTAGCACACGTTTTGTGGTGGACTTGGCATACGTGGATGAGGATTCATTTTGTTCTGGTATTGAAGCATGGTTGACATACTTGCTTGGTACAAGTGGTGATACATGTTGATGGGAATGTTTGGTACACTCATAGATGGTATATGTTTGGATGATAGTACTTGGATAAAAGTACACCATTTCTATTACTTGATTAGCATATACTTTGGTACATGACATATGAGATGATATAGTTGATACACTTGATTGATTGAGATACATGATTGTGATACTTGGTTCATGGTGGAGACATATGACATTTGATTGACATGTTGGTAGATGCACATGGTTGGCATATTGGTAGATGCACATGATTGGCATGTTGGTAGAGGCATATTGTGTTGGTTGTGGAGCCTGATTATCTTCTTGATTCAGAGGTCCTTTCTTCCAGTCGTGTTTATACCCCATGAAGACTTTACACCCCATAATTATGTACACTCTTCCACGTGGGGGAGTGCAGAAGGGGGTTACCCTTGTAAATGTATATTTTAATTTCATTGTAAATTTGGATTGTTCATTATAAGGTCACGGATCTAACGGTAGAAATCATGTTAGGGTTTTTTTCCCTAGAAGGAAAACCTCTTTTAGTAGGTAAATGTATTGCGGATAAGTATGTGAGTGAATATTGTATTCTGAGATAAGAGATTGTGAGAGAACGAAGAGGAAGTTACAATGGGTTTGTTGTAGGTTGTATCCCTTCATTTGTTGGATAATAATAAAGGAAGGACCTAATAATTTCTCTAGTGGACGTAGCCCACACTATGTGAACCACGTATATTTGTGTCTCTATTGTACTGTGTATCTTATGTGTTTTGTTTCCACATTTGTTTTATTTTATTGCTCCACGGTCTTGTTTTTCTAACATATTGTTGATACACTCCATTGATGATATCTTATGGCATATTTTATGGTATTGATGTACATGGGTGTTGTGCATGGTGGACACACAGTTTGGCACATCATGTGTTAGTTCATGATTCTCTATTTCATTATTGACATGTATTTTTCTTCGTGATGTATTGTTATGGCACGAGTTTTGATGCATGGATAGGTCCAAGGATCGTCATAGAAAGAGCAGTTGTTCTATGATTGAGTTGAGTAGTGGCATTTGCAACATAAGCATATTGCAGTGGTAGCATATTGTTCAGATTACAAAGAATATAGGGGGAGACATACCCATAGGGGGATTCATTCTTCTTCCCATGATTCTAGGAAGAAAGAGCCCTACACTTGGAGAAAGAGCATAGAGTCATAATTCCAGGGGGAGAATGAGCGATATATCTTTAGCATTACATTAGAGTGATATCCGTTTTTCAAAAGGGGAGATATTATTAAGAGGAATATCAAAGGAATTCAGCAAGGGGTAGCAGCCCCAAGCAGAGAATGACCCTCTGCCATTGATGTCAAAGGAGGAGAGATAGTCACATTGATGTGATTGATGATTATTGATGTCGATCAATGCCTTGTCTATATGTTGACATCAATGATTGGTTTTGACATCAATGTTGGTATTGCCATCAATGCCAAATGGGGATATTGTTGGATCATGTTGTCATTTATGACAAAGTTTTAATTAATTGATGTCAAATGATTGATGTCAAGTGATTGATTGATGCCAAATTATTGATTGTTTGATGGCATAGTAACAATGTCTTGTCATAGCATACTAATCTAATATGTATTGTCATTGATATGTGATGTATAGATGAAGATGGATCAATTTGGTTTCATTGGTATATGATGTATTATTGGATTGATGTAAAGATGAATCATTATTATCTTATCATGGTTGATAAGGTGTACAAATGGATGAACTCCAAAGTGGTCACCTTATGGTTAAATCCCTCACGGGAAGACGCTTTGTGGTTGAGTTATCCTTGAAGTATTGTTAAGAGAACCCATGCTTAAATGTGAAATAATGAGATGATGATCAGTGAATTTGTTAGTAAAAATATCCTAGATGGATAGTGCTTGTCATGCCATTTCTAGTGGTATGTGGAATTTCAAATAACTCCTCATGGTTGAGAGTTATGGCCCTACGAAGACGAAGGACCCTCATATGTTGGCTTGAAGCCCCAAGAGGTCAAAGAAGTTAAAGTGCTTTAAAAGAAAAAATTATTATTTAAATGGTAAAGAAAAGTGACAAAGTCAAGGAGGAGTATTTAAACAATAAAGTGAGGTGACAAAGTCAAGGAGGGATATTTAAATGATAAAGAAATGGAGAACTTTCTAATTATGGAAAGTGGTTAACCCTAAAAATGAGGAAAATAGCTTAAGTGACCTACAAATGTGTTAAGTGATCTAGAAGATGCTTCTAAGGAAGATACTTAGAGAGTATAAATAAGAGGCAAGGGTATCTTGTGTAGAGCATCTCTTATGCATCTCTTGAGCATGTGTTGAAGATCTATTCTGAGAGAGAGGAGATTTGGAGGATCTCATGGATGAATCAAAGTTTCGGCAAGTCTGAGATCATGACGGAAAAAGTCTTGGAAGTTCAAAAAACCTAGTTTCTGAGGTATATGTGGACTGAGATGAGCTAGGGTGCATAGTGTTGACAATTAAAATCTAAACGAGGATTTCGCATGCAAAGTATTTCTTAAGTGTAATAATTATATTCTAATGAGATATATAATACTAGTAGTTGGGACCCCCTTGTAGATTGGGAGATCATATATGGTTCTTATTTCATGTTTATGCTTCTATTCGACATCGCTTACATGGTTCTACATCATTGATGAAATCTGTGTTTTATTAGAAATGAATAAGGCATCTTATGTGTTGGTTCTAATTGCGACAAGTGAATGATGGGTAAGGCATGTTATGTTTTGTTCCAATCTCTAATTTCATCTTATGATGGCCTATGTTATCCGTTGCTACCATTTCTATCTGTCCTCGATTCGTTACTTTGACACCTAGACAATAGGCATGTTAGTAACAATACATAAGAGCAGTTTAAAAGAGGCAAAAGCAATATAAACAAAATGAAAAAAAGAAAAGATTGAACTATGCTACACTACATGCATTGAAATTAGAATGGTCATTGTTAATCCTAGCTAACAAGTTAATAGCTATGTGATTTATTGAGTTATATAGTTGACATGCATTATTGTATAGTTTGGAATGGTAAGATGTGATGAGGGTGGCTCTCTTGGCAATTAGTGGATGTTGGTTTTGATCCATGGTTCGATTGAATGAATTAATGGATTAGTGGTATGGCATGTACTAAGGAATTGAATGATTTGAGGGTGGAGGTGACATGCATTTACTGCATGTCACTCCAACTCCTTCCACTGGCCTCCACCCTAGTTGGGCCATTGTTCATCTCTGTTTTGTTGTAATTAAGCTTCGACTTTATAGTAGAGGAAAATCCGCTTGGCCAAGATTGCTTTTTGAAGGTGATTTTGGTTACAGGTATGTATTTTCGCCATCCATGAATTTTCTCTAGTTATGAAATATATATTGGCTCAGGATGTATGGGTTTGTGCTTTCCTTAAGTATAGCAACTGTGCAAATTTGTGATATTTTTCTGAAATGAATCGTTGATGGTTTTCATTGCAATAATGGTTGAAGTCACAATGTTATTGGTTGTTCTGAGTGTTAGCATTCATAAAGGGTATATGTCATTCTTGTTGGTTTTAGGTGGAGGGTTTCATTTGGGCTAGAGTGGTTGGTTGTCTCCATGCATTCGTATCACCATACCTAGTCTTTTGTTGTTGTGGGGTTTACTAGTTTTGAAATTCCTTCTGTCACTTCACAGTGTTTCACTTGGGTATGGGTTGTTTATGCTACCGATGGTTGTGCAGTGGGTTATATTGATTTCTCTCGACTTTGTTTTATCTCAGCATTGTTAGTTGGCTGATTGGGAGAGGCAAGAGGGTTATACCCTGCATGTTCTAAGTGTGTTGCGAGGCCAAAACAGATCCTTTTATCCTCTATTCATAGTCTCTCCTATCTCGTGCACTGTCACACTGTCTACAAAGTCATTGGTGGTATACCCTGTGTGTGCATCATTAATCTCATAGGTTCTCACCTGATGATGGGAGTTGACACTAGTTTCCCTATCTTGGTCCACAGAGAGAACCCTTGTTTTCTTAATCTCAGTTGTTGATAAGAGGGAACCATATGTCCTGTCGGGTATACTATTGATGTTTACGGATGGGTGGTGTATCATTGATAGTGTTTGATTACTGGCTTGCCCCTTCAATTACGTTGACAGTGGTGTTGGTTGGTATTTGGTCACTGCAATTGGTTATTATAACAATTTAATGGATAAGCTCAACATTGTTAACTGGTTGATCAAGGATATGGGATCGAATATATAGTCATTGTCTTTTACATTGTGATTATTGAATTGTTGACCAACATTAGTTTTAATTGGTTAAGTCACATCAATGCTTCTTGATTTATGCGTGGGTATGTGTGGCATTCCAACAAAATGTTAGGTTGAGTTAATGATTACTATGATTGCGTGTTTTAATTTCTATGGGAGTATTGTAATAATAATGATTATGGTATGGCCATCCACTGTACATGCTATGAATATAATTTATTGTTCCATCAGAGATGGTCACGAGTTTTAAAAAAAAATGGTTTTGTTGCAAATTTGGTCAAGTTATGAGATGAGATCAGGATTACTATTGCTACCTCGTTATATTAATTGATAGACAAACATTATGGGTGTTTAGATTCAGATTAGTTGGACCCGTACAGTCACAAAAATACTATGTTTTTTATCGAATGGTCTATGTATTCCAAGCATAGTATGAATTAAAATGGTGATTTTTGTCTATGTGTTTAAGTGACAAGTCAAGATCTTTGCAATTAACATATTGATGGTTGTATTTGGATGTCTGTTATATGTGTTGATGAATATCATGCATCATAGTAGAGATAGACATAGGTTATGTGATAGTCTAACCCCAATGCAATTTGATTATTAAATGAATTGAATGACAGAATCAGGCATGACGTTTGAGTTTGTATTTGATGATTGAAATAATTTGTGGGTAGTGGTTGATGAGTTGATAATAGATAGAGTACAAATAAGCGATTGATTGTTCATTTGGGGATTTTTTTTAAATATTAAATGGATAAATGAGAAGAAACATAACTCCTCTACAGATTATTGTGGAATGCATATTGTCTTGTTTTTATGACATTGTGTTACAGATTCATTGCAAACAGTGAGCAAGTTAATGCAAAGAATTGTTTGAATTTTACATAGTAGTTGTTCTTTTGGCACAATTGTCATTTTGGTTGGTGTTGTATCTTTTAAATTGACATGGAATGCTTTATGAATTACTTAATTAATTTTATGAATAGTACCTGTTCTCCTTCCCTACCATTACTTCCCTTTTCTCTAATTACAACCCCCTCACCTTCCCACATCCATTTTCACTCCATGTTCTTAAAATTTAACTACAGTTAAGAGAATTATATTTTGAAACAATTTGAAATAACAGTTTCTTGGTTGGAACACAATGATATATTCTTTGGTTTACATTACAGTTGATTGTTTTTTGTCTTTGAGTAGTAACCATGATTCTTTTCCCTCTCATTTGATCATTTTTCGCTGAATACAAACCCCTCGGATATCCCATAACCTTTTTTTCATCCCATGCTCATTGACAACAATTGAAAAATTTGTATGAATTGGATTGCATGAGTCTGATATGTTGTTGAACCAAAATATATTTCATATTTTTAAGGAGTTGTCATGTATGGTTGTTAAAGGAACTACTTAATAATCCATCATCCATGCAGGAATGAGATTTTTTAGCCGAGGGAGAGGTAATTGGAACAAAGGCCCAAGAAGGACAAGATTCTCTATACACTTTGACATTGACTCACAAGATTTAGGCTAGTTGTTTCAGGCCGGATTTTTCAATTAGATTGGGCAAGGAGTGGTCCAACCTAGGCCTGCAAGTCCTCCCTTCCAAGATCCAAAAGCCCTTGGTATTCTCGTTCCCCCTCATGTCTCATTGCAACCCGAGGTTCCCAAAAATGATGGATGTCAAGAGATTGTCCACCTGACAGTCTCCCAACATCGTGGTTGGCGCAATTTTTCCTTACCTGATTCCCCACCTATTAACTAGATTTACCAAGTTGCAACTGTCCACTCACCAACTTAGTCCTTTCATGCTAGCAAAATGTTGGAAACTGAGGCCCACCATGCTCGTGACAAAGGAAAATCCATTGTTTCCCCTTCCTCACCCTCCAATAGCTCAGATAAATCTGTGTCTTCTCGAATGGATTTGAGGGACGATTGTTCTCATGTGATCAATGAGATTAGGCCTAAAGTCTCAGTGCAGCTAAAGGAAAATTCAGAGAAATGAAAGGGTGACAATAGAAATCAAGGAAAGATTGCATCTCAGAGTGGAAAATATGGTTTTTAAGTTCTATTTTATTTATTGTTTATGACAATTGACTTCAAAAGTTTTGGACAACATGTTTTCTTTCGATATATGAATAATATATTTTTTGAAAATAATTTCAAATATCAATGAGATAAATGGTCAAATATGAATGTGATGATGGGAGGCACAAGGAGGGGTGTTTTTCTTAATTAACTAGTTATTCTATGATTGTTAAGAGGTAAAGGGAGTCACAAGGGGCCCCGCCTACTAGTTATTATTTATTTAGATCCCTTATTATGATTTATTGATTTCCCCCTTAACTAAAAAGTTGTTTGAATTTTTAATTAACTTAACTAATGAGGTAGTTCAACTACTTCAACCAATTCTAATTTTCTTATGGGAAAAAGGAAAGGGAGGAACAAAGGGAGGATAGAACAAGAAGCATACTAAGGTTTTCTCTTTGATTTTATGTTGAGATAATTTAGTTTTCATTCATTCCTTAATTTATCACAAGCCTAACTATTTTTTATGATAGCAGGGGCTTATTGTAGACAACAAGATTCAAGGATGAATTGCATCATTCAAACACTTTGTTTTCAGAGGTGTTGATCTATCTTTGATAGTCTGTGTAGGCTTGTCTGTTTGTGAATTAGTTTTCATGACTGATAAAGGCTATTGTGTAGATTCGGGCGGGAAGAAATATGTGGCAAGCTGATCGAACTTTTATAGTTCAATTTTTTTATTTTCTATCAGAGGTCCTTTTGTATGTTCCATCGGGGATGTCTAAGTTTGACTTTGGTCCGAAATTTCTACATGAAAATTTGTAAAGAGAATGACTCTTTGGTGAATTGGAATGAAATAAAGGATTCATTTATAACTCATCTTACTTGATTATCATCTTGGTGTCTTTATTTATGTCTCTACATTTATTTCAGCAACTATTATATTAAGAAAATCATATTAAAATGAATTTTCTAGCAAGCTTTTATTTGTAAAAAAGACTAGCCTAAGCTATTATAATCAATACTTGCGAGTAAGGACTCTATTTTGATGGCTATAAACTTAGGGTGACATTCCCGTCTATTTTTCTTTAGCCAAACAAAATCTAAAAATTCTTGAGTAAGATCAGTTCATATCTTTTCCTCAACATTTATTTGGCGACCATACTAGGGAGAACTTCAATATCTCTCTGGTTAATTTTTATACTCGATTTTCATCGACACATATTTTTTTGATATTGATTCTTTGACTGTTTTGTTTCTTAATGACTGTACCTGTTATGAGGCAGCCCAATATCGAGTCCGGTCTTCAAGATCAAACCAAGATTTCTTTAAACATGTTTAACACCATTTTAGACATTGCCAATACCCGTGCTGAGATTAATCATTCATGGGAAACAATTGAACGAGATATTAGTGCCCAAGAACGTTGGGAAGCTAGATGTAGACAACCTAGAAATCAGCAGTAACCTTCTTGTTTCTTCAATTTTGGCCTTTCTTTCATGTCCTTAGACTCTCGTGTTTCTAGAAGAAGAAGAGGCTTATCAACTGAAATTAATCCTATTGATGAAATAGGAAGAAGGAACATTGTGTTATCTACCAAACAAAGTGATCTAAGAAGAACTTTGTCTGATTCATCCAGTTTGTCCTTATTTTCCTCATATATCATCCAGAAGATGGCATCTAGTGGTGTCTCTGGTGGCACTGGAAGTGCTTCCTCTTCTCAGTCTTCATATTCGTCAGTGATTGGTAGCTTATATAGCCACCGTATCCCTATCCAATCTACCACAAATCTCACCAAAGTCATTAAAAAGTATGGT
>JASDQU010170669.1:0-18352 GCA_032191745.1 Picea mariana | reverse complement strand
ATAAATGATTATATATTTGCAAATAGTCTATTTTTATGAATTTAAAGATATCCACCTCCCTTGAGGTTAAGTTTAGATAAATTCTTTTAATCACCATTGTTAAAGAGCTTTGGTAAGTATAAATGGTGGAAAAAAAAAAGTATATAATCACCTTAAAATGTAGCAAGAAAGGTCTGACATGGATTAGACGCGGTAATTAAGTTTAATGTCCCTAAGGAATTTTTTTTTTCTTTACAAGAACTGGTAAAAATATATTAATTGGTGTGGATAAATCCACTGAGGTTACAAAAAAGAAAAACAACCTTGAAAGGCTATGTCTGAGTTCTTCTCTATGAGGATGATTACAAAAATTGGGGTGTTCATATATCCCCTTTGCTTACAAAAAATATTGTGTGGAGAATTTCCTACATATATTCTGCAAAAGGAGCCACTTAAATACACTATATGACAAAAAATAGATTTGTTTGAGAGCAAGAACGATTAGCTTAGACATTTTCTCCTGTTTGGGTTGCTACTCGTTTCTCCAGAAGTCAGAGAGGGGCACATTCAAATATGGTACCTGATTAATCGAATTGGACTGGACATTCCTCAAATATCCTTTCTGAGCTTTCGTATTGCTTGTTGGGGGCTGTGTGTCATCAAGCTAGTCCATCCTGAGCTGAAGGGTGTCAATCTACACCCGATTGGTAGCAATTTGACTTCTCTGTGCCTCGCTTTTGTTCTGTAGTTTACTGATAAGAAAATAGTGTTGGGATAGAGTTTCCATCTGGAAATCCCTGTTACCACTCAATGCTCCCAATTGTTCTCAAAGGCTACTACATCCTCCACATTCAGGTTCCCAATTGTCTTCTAGCCAAGTGTCTGAATCTTCCTGTACTGTATTATCCTATTGCATTTCACTGTCACTAGAGGAGAGGCCAGAATTGGTCGGTTCTTGTGGGTTTTTCATAGAGCCCAGGTGGAAAGGAAAGTGTGAGGGGGGATGACTAAGAGACTGCACAGAAGGGAGTGGAAGGGGGGGTAGGAGTAAGGTAGGATGAAGGCTCCAATATCTGTAATTGAGCAGGTCACAACACCGAACAACCCAAGGAGCTCTCTAAGGNACAAGGTGGCGAGGAGGTTGGAATAAGAACCAGAGGGGTCTGGAGAAGCAAGCGAGCAGAGTGGAATTCCCATGAGGGCCATGCACAGAGCAAGGTTGACTACAAGTTTGCTGAGGAGGGGGATGCCGAATGAACCAACGAGTTTGTGGGAAGATTATTGTACATAGTACTGAGCGTCTCCATGGAGGGGCGATTAACATCAGAGGAGATGAATCGAAGAGGGAGATGAGAGTGTTGACCATCATGTCCACACAAGTAATCCGGGTACACCAGATTTCCCATGCGAGGAGGATATTTCGCACTACTTGGAGAAGATATCATCTTTTACGCACGAGGTAGAGAGTCCACATATGGCACATGCCAAATGGTGTGACCATAGGTTGTCACGTGAATGAATGAAAGCGTCCACCCAGCCATGTCATGACTTTCCTTATGGACATGCGGTGGACCCCAACTAAGGAGGTTGAGGATGCTTCCTTTTTTTCGCACTTGGGTGGAGCTATCATTGTTCCTATCCAAGTGATCATGAGGGATGCTTAATCCCCATGGGGGGGGACTCCTTTTGCTGTCCAAAATTCGCTCTTGGAGGTTCATCAATATATGGTGGTTGGGGTTAAAACTTCGTCGATGCTAAGAGTGTTGGGATTTGTCCCGATGTATGCATTAGCCATCTTGTCTGCTTTGCTATTATTTCCTCAAAGGATGTGAAAGAAGGTAGTCTTGATTTATTTGGAGGCCAGCCTGGTTCTGTCGAGGATCTGTTTTAATTTGGGATCTTTGGGGTTTGTTCCCTTGACCATCAGTCTTATTATGGTGAGAGAGTCACCGAGGACAACAAGCTTTCTTATTCCCTTGGAATGGGCCAGTTGAATTCCCTTGAGAAAAGTGTATGCCCCAGCTTTATTGTTGGTATCTGTCCCTAGATTCCAGTGGTACTGTTGTGGGTGGGAATCCCTCCTACAGACTTAGCATTTAAGGGCTCTAATCATGCATACAGAAAATGACCATTTCAAAGGCCTCTACTTTCTCTTATTCTCCCAACACAACACCCCACAATCATGCAATACAAAGGTGTAGACAAGATTTGATAACTCTACCTTAAGTTCTTCGTTTGATGTCGATCCCTTTGCTTTCACTCACTCTTTTATTGTTGATTGCAAGCCTCCTCCCAAAGATGACCTGCATTATAACATGAACAAATAGAGATCTGTGAACATGCATTTCATATACTAATTGCTGGGTTAGTTGTGACAATATCATAAAATAAATATTCAACTTGAACACATGATATGGTGGGATGGGAAAAGTATTCCTTTTTGTATTAATATTCACAAGAGTAAACTTACAATATGTGATCGGCACTGCTCCCAAAAATTGGTCCTGGGCTCCTCTTCAACTGTCCTCCAACTACTTTTCTCTATACTTCTCTTTGAACAAGGATGGCTAAATGTTGGGACAAAGGGAATGCTCAATTGTGTATAGTTTCCTTACTATGATTTTCCTCCTTTCAAATGGGACCCCTACCCCTTCTTTTATAGGATAGAAGGAGCTAGGTATTTGGTCAAATGACTGGCCATGCATGGCCGAAAGGTTTAGTTAAATTACCCAAAGCTGTGTGTTTTGTCAACAACTTTCCTTTTTCCGTGTTTTTGTGGTACACGCGGGCTGTATTGGGGCAGCTAGCGTGTACAGGCGTGCAGTAATGGATCAGGGTGTGTGGGCCTTTATAAAGGGGGTTTTTAAGAAGAGTTGTTCGGTAGTGTTTTGGCAAAGAAGGAATCTGAGATGGCCTAATTCCAAGTATGCATATCTGGTGCAAATTAGGGTTATAACAGATGCCCCCTAATGTGTGAGGTCAGAAGAGCATCTGATGGATGAAATACATTATCAATCTTTAAAAACGTTCCAAATAAGTGAGTCCAGGGACCAGAAATCGGGAGGTGCCATCTGCAAAATAACAATTGTCTCACCGAGGCAGACATACCCATTCTCATGATGAAATAAAATCATGGATACCGATCAAATACATTGTAGATCCATGTCATATTACTATATAAAGTGTAGCCATGAGAAATACACAATGGAGCTACATATTGAAATCAAAAAAGATATACATGTATAGTATCCATCTTCTAGAAGATGATACAGACTAATGGCTGGAGATGAGGTCTTTAGAGATCAAGCAACAACTTCAAAATCTTCAAAACTTAGGTAGGAGTGTAATATGAGTGTACGACTTCACTACCCAGAGGTCTTTGACGACTCGTTGAGCATGAACTAGAGGATTGAGATGGTCAGACTAAAGGATTCATTGATTTCGAACAAAGACTTGATTGGACTTTGAGGATGGCTGGGCATGAGGGCAAGAGACAAACTGCAGAGGGGATGACTCAGGCTTGGTAAAAAATTCCCTTAGACAATAGCACGACAAATGATGAGACTCATGCAACATGGCATTAACATAATTTCACGAGGCAGGAGGCAACGCAAACTCTCCATATGTTTGGAAGAATAACCAAATGGAGGAGAACACAACTCAATGTAGTGGNTTTTGGGGTATATTTGATTTTTTTGTCTTTTTCAATAATTTTGGAAAAAGAATAAAATAATGCTACGTTACAAAGGAGGAATGAGTGTCGCAAACATACAAGTTCAAGGTGCAAGGACAAGACTGATGTTCAAAGCAAGGACACTCAGAAAAAATCCCTCCTAGGGCCAAAGGTGTCAAGATGCAAAGGCAAAGTGCTACAAGGCTTGCGCATAAGGCATGTTTCAGATGGTTCAGTTGAGAGCAACATGGAGCTGGCATTAGGCCAAAGATACGGGTATGCAAATGTGATTAATAATACACACAATGATAACGCCCTTCGATGTAAGTTTAATGAGCCCAGAGAAGGTAAGATCAGTCATTTTTCATGTTTAGAGAGTCTGAAAAAATGTAAAAGGAGACTCCACAGTGGTACCTTTTTCGAAGGTAGTCTAGTTGGTTCGAAAAAGGGGTAAATTAGTACCAAAAAGACGTCTATTCAAAACCATTTTAATGACTGTGATAAAGACAATATCATTGACAATTTTTTCATTTTTAAGGAGTCTGAAAAAATATTAACTATGGACTCTCTCAGGAATGTTCTTCTGGACCGGCTTAACGAGTGTGAAAGAATAAGGTCACTTGGCAATATTTTCAATTTTAGGGAGTCTGAAAAGGGCTTAACTATGGACTTCGTGGGGGTTCCTTTTTCATAAATTTAGTCTCTCAGGCTCGAAAAAGGGTTAAAATTATATCGACAATATTTTCATGTTTAGAGGGCCTGAAAAGGGCTTAAAAGAAGACCCGTTATGTTTTTGGGAGTCCCAAGGGTGAGGTCAAGAGTGATAAGGAATCATGCAAATTAGGATAAAACTCTTAATCAGGAAAAACTAAAAGGGACTCATGAGCCTATAGTCGTTAGTGAAAACATAGACACCATAATGCAACCATGATCTACCTAGGGCATCCATGTTATGGTAAGCTCTACCACCAAATTACGACACTTATAAAGCAACAATAATGGTTCTGTGTCACAACTTGGTGGGATCAATCCTATGGAAAAGAAAAAAAGACAACGAGATGCAAAAAGTGGAGGTGGAATCTTGACTTAAATGCAACGAGTTGGAAAAAATGACTTTTTACCAAAGGACCGTCAAAACGCCCCAAATTTCATAAAAATTCTCCATACCCAAAGAAATACTTCCCATGACCATCCAATGAAGACTCTTGAACCATATTAAATGATTTTCAGTTTAGAAAAAATGACAAAAGGGTCCGAAAATTGACAAAAAGAGGCCAAAACCTCTATAAATAGAAGCTGGCAGCTCATTATCACCATTGTTAATTCTGAAATTGACTAAAAGCCAAAACTGCCCCTTTGTGAAAATAATTGATTCTAGGAGCCTCGGTGGATGAAACAACCATCCGCTTGGACCAAGTAAGTATAAACTACCTCATCTTGCAATCTAATTCTTTATTTATGCATTTAGTTTCTTTTTTTTGGGGGGGGGGGCGTCGACCTTCAAAAGGTCGGCCCTACATCCACGCGGGTTGTCCTATGATAGCCCGCATGTACAATCACTCTGTCTTATGTCATACCGCATGTACACATGATTGTCATCACAACAGCCCGCGTGGACCCTCCATTTAGTGCAAAAAAATTAAAAAAACAAGAGTTAACCCTCCTAAACTTTGCCCATTTGTAGGATGTATGTGTACCAGAGAGAAAGAGAGCATGAGGATATTAGTGCGCTGGTTGGGGAAGACCCTAATGTTGTTGCTGTGTTAATGCAATGTGGATTGTTAAAAAAAATTACGTGTCCTTTCATGCAAGCACAACCTAGGCTATTGAATGCCTTGGTTGACTATAGGCATCCCGACGCAGAGGCCTTTATGCTAGAGGGGCAGTCATTGGTTCCAACAACAGAGGATGTATACTTTCTGACTAGCCTCTCCAGGAGAGGGGAACCAGTAAATTTCCATACATTTCCCTCTGGGCCTCACAATATAGTGGAGTTGATTGGACTCCATTGTGAGGCGGGTACAGACCGGACGAGCTCGCAAGTGCTGATAAGAAAGATCTCAGACTTAGAATTACAGGCGATCGTGTTGCTCATCGGGTGGATTACTGGGTCTGTGGATTTGCATCAAGTGTCCCATGCACAGATGAATTGTGCAGTTCAATGCTTAAATGCACAGATTTTTTGTTGGAGCACCACATTACTGGATTGTATGAAGAGGCAGCTAACAGACTGTCGATTGCGGACTTAGAGGAAATTAGGTTTTGGAACAATTCTTTACTCTTTATTCTTTGAAGAGTGCCCAGTTTCATCCCTCGAGAGGTGGTATGAGGGCATCATGCCTCTCTTCCTGCGATATGAAAATGGGTGGTGTTGCTGCCACGACAGGGGGGAGGAAGAACCAATGAGTCCTTTGATGACGACTTTTTTTCTTGGTTGTCGCGACAGATCCTAGTCATAGAGGATTAAACTTATGCTGGGATTGACTTCTTGAGATATCTTGAGATACCAGTACCTCCCGGTGAGGAGCGATGAGAGATGGGTAAGTTTGCATTGTTTATTTTTTATTTTTTTGTTAAACATATGTAATTTTTATGTTGTTTTTTATATATATCATTTTTTTATACCAGATAATTTGACAGATATGTGTCTATTACGTGCAAATGTGGGGCCAATGCGACCATCATATTATGCGAGGAACAGGCGATGTCCTTGTCCAGGGTCCGCACCCGCCGCTGCAGGGGGACCAATAGCAGCAGGAGAGCTTCCAACCAGTGAGGCTGAGAGGGCTCTGAGATGAGTAGAGAGAAATTTTACCTCGTTCACTCGCATGGTCCCCATGGCAGAGATTGAGGATCTTCTACCATCTATGTAGCCTCACGTAGTGGGGGTGCCAAAGACATGGGTATAGCTTTTTCGGCATTTGGAAAACATTGTTGATTATTACAACAAGGCCCATAGGACCTGTCCTTAGTTAGGCTGGACTTTTCACATACCGAGGGCACTACTTGTATATTTTTTTAGGTAATAAGCCCCATGACTTATTACTGGTCATATTTTTGAGGTGCTTGCGCCCACCTATTGTTAGGACCCATAAATGTTGCTTTTTCACTACATCTTTTGCCCATTCAATCTTCCCATTCCTAAGATAAATGATTATTATAATGAGTACTAAGACCCTTTTTCCTAAGGTATGAACTGTTCATCTCGCTTTAATATTTTCATTTACTTAGCATGTTTGATTGGTAACGTTCACATATTTTACCCATGAAATGATTTAACTAATGATCAAAATGCTTAGAACAACCCACTTCAAGAAACTCGTTGATGTTACAGCTATGCACCAATATTGGAAGCTGTTACATGACTGCTGCAACGGATGCCACCAACCCTGGAAGCTTTTACACGACTACTGCAATAGAATCCCATCAACCCTGGAAGTTGTTACAACAAATGCCAGCAGTCCTATTGTTATACGACTGCTGCAACACCTGCTGATTATAGATGCTATTTCACAATGTTGATCAAGTGGAGTTCTAGATTTTGTATTAATGATATCAAACGAATAGCTTGAGAATCGGGGATTCTCAAGATTATTTTGATTATGTTCTACTGAATGACTCTGACTTTAAACAGTAGAGATTTGGTAATGAAGGTTTAGTCTTTTTACTGGAGAAAGAAAAGTAACGTTGATTGTACACAAACATTTTTGGCAATTGAATGAAAGAGTGGATTGAATTCTTTTAGCAGACTGTAACATATTTCTTTGAGCGGATTCAGTGAGAAGGAAAGGGCCCACCTTCCTCACCGATTCCCCTCCATTTTGAATTCTATATTAGTTGTTTTAAATGCGAATGATTTAACTGTTAGACATTTCTAAAATACAATTGTTGTTACAGTTTAGTTCCTTCTTGTTAGATGCACATAAACTTGTCTCATGAGAATTAGAAGTCGATTGTTGAACATTGTTGGAGAATTGCTTTCCCTTTTTCTACATTAGGTTAAAATATTGTTTCTGAGAAATAAAAATGTGAAGTACATTCTTGCAATAAGTAGATTTTATTTCTACAAATAGTATAGATCTTCTTCCTGCAAAAGTAAATTAGAAAGTTGGATTAGAGTAGGAAATCCAGGGTTCTTATACATTCATCAGTTTAGATTGCAATTATGATTTCAAATATGTAGAACTCCAACTATATCAGCACAACTGTGTTAGTGATAATGTTTTTTTTTTTTAAAACTTCCCTACTACAATTAGATTAGAGATGCTTTCATAATCTAGCATAGACTGTGCACAATTATCTTGAAATAATAGACTTCCCTGGGTTGACAATTTATATTGAACTCTTTGATTTTCTATTCAATTAGACAATTAAAGTGCCCAACATTTTGGTGTTGTTGCAGTACTAGGGAAACAGGAAGACAAAGAACCCTATGCTATCTACTATATCAACAAGAACATGGCTCCTGCTGAGTGAAATTACACAGTTATTGAAGGAGAATTCTTGGCAGTAGTTTATGCAATCATTAAATTCAGGCATTATGTAACTAGTTATCCCACATTTATTCATACTGATCATACAACCATTAAATATCTAATGAATAAACCTATTACTAATTCCTGAGTAACAAGATGGTTGTTACTACTACAAGAATTTGACATCACTAGAGTGGATAGACAAGGAAAAGAAAATGTGGTTGCTGATTTTCTCTCAAGATTACATATAAATGATGATAATTCACCTGTAAAAGATTCATTTCCTGATGAACATTTGTTTGCAGTATCTTCTCACTCACCTTGGTATGCAGACATTGCTAATTATTTGGTTGCGGGGAAGGTAACTCCACATCTATCTCCTCGAGAAAGAAGGAAGATTATTCAAAAGAGTGCTAGGTATAGTTGGATAGGAGGATACCTCTTCTACATAGGCCTAGACCAAGAAATTAGGAGATGTGTGAGGGATGATAAAGTTTATGATCTGCTAAAAGATTTCCATGATGGCCCTTGTGGGGGTCATTTTGTTGATAAAAGGACCAGGCATAAAATTTTAAGGATGGGCTATTTTTGGCCCAACATATTTCAAGATGCCAAGAAGTATGTTCAAGCTTGTGACAGTTGCCAATGCATGGGTCAACCAACTCACAGGGATGAGATGCCTCTCCAGTATCAGATAGTGTTACAGCCTTTTGAGAGATGGGCCATGGATTTTGTAGGACCCATTCACCCACCTTCCAATCAAAAAGTCTCTATATTGGTCTATACAAATTACATGACCAAGTGGGTGGAGGCAAAAGAACTTATCAGAGCCTCAGAAGAAGTTGTCTTAGCATTCTTCTTTGAATATGTATTTGTTAGGTTTGGCATTCCTAGAGAATTGGTAACAAATGGAGGACCCCCTTTCACATCATATAAATTTGAAGCTCTACTCATTAAATATCATGTTTTACATAGAATAGCTTCTCCATACCATCCACAAGGCAATGGCTAGGTGGAAAGCACCAACAAAGTTATCGAAGCCATTCTTACTAAAACAATGAGAGAAAATCGTAGAGATTGGTCTGACAGATTGCATGAAGCTCTATGGGCTTACTGAACTACTTGGAGGAGCACAACTAGTTTTTCTCCTTACGAGCTGGTATATGGAAAAAGCCTCGTGTGTGCAGGTGGATTGACGAACAATAAGGTTGAGTAGCACAAAACGAGTCAAACGATTAGTTCATGGAAGTTGAAAAATTTCCTATAAACTAAGTAATGTAGCATTCGACTGGTTTCTATACTGTTACACATTCTTCTGATAAATTGGCCAATTTCCATGCTGTTACACCTTCTTTTGATAAATTGGCCAATTTCCATGTTGTTACAACTTCTTCTGATAAATTGGCCGATTTCCATGCTGTTACAGCTACCTTCGCCATTTTTTCTGAAGAACCTGCTGATACACTAATTGTTGTTATTCTTTCTTGCCACTTCACTCTTTCTTTTTCGCATTTTTGCCAATGCTGTTGCTCCAGCCCTCCAATCTTTCCATGCCACAAAACCACTGATTAGACAATACTGATGCTCTCTATCCGAAAGTGTTGCTTCATAATGACTTGACTTCACATCCGGCAATTTCCAGTTGGCTAACTACAGTAAGGACTCTGTTTATGCTCCAGTTGTCATTTCTCTCATGATCCTTCATCATGTTAGCTATTCTGTGCAACTCAGATGGTGGTTGGATAGTGTGGTTACTCCAACAGGTCGTTATGTGCAGTAAGATATGAGGTACGTGATTAATCCTACGTGTTAAAGTAATGAAGATATAAAAGCACGGTTTCCTATTTACTAACCGGTTGTCATAAATCGATGCACATGGAGCCAATCCATTTAGTTGGGGGGCGAACATAAATCTATCCGTCCATACCAATTTTTATACACACCTGCACCACCTTTCTGCCCACACTTCTTTTTACTGAGACACTGTATTCTTTCTGCAAACCACGTTTGAGCTTGTTGCGTCTTTGATTTAGGTGATAGTGTCTCCTCCTACGTGCCTGTTAAACTCTCAAGAAACATCATGGGAGGATCAACTGTGAGATATGAACCTGCAACTCTGGACAGTTTGCTGCTACACCCAGAGGCCTACCAAATATTTCTCTAGCTCAGCTGGATATCGTATTTTAAAAGGTTGAAGGGGTTTAATGAGGATGAGGTATTGGAGTTTAGTCAAAATATTACTGAAGGGTATTCAATGTTGAACGGGGTAAGGATTCCACTGTCCGAAGAAATAATTGTTGCTGTAACAAGGTTGCCAAAAATAGGAGACCAATGGTTTAATAGAAAAACACATCTTCTGGATGCACAGAAGGGTTTCCTCATCAACATTGAGAAATTTTAGACCAAAGGCAGAGGTGCAAATGCCAATTCCATAACAGAGCCATGGGGGAAAGTCGTAGAATTTCTTAAAAGGTACATTACCTATGAAAGCCGATACCAATTTGTTTATTTTTCTGATTTCATCTTATTATCAAATCTGTGACATCAGAAATTCATAAACATTCCTTATTTTCTCCTCCATTCATTGCATAACATGGCTCATTTTGTAAAAAAATCCAAGAACCCCAAGAAATGCATTTCTAATCATAGACTTATCAGCCTATTAATTCGCAGAGGTATGGGCATTTCTAATAACCCATTACCTGTTGTAGTAGACCAAACACATTCTATACATACATATACGATTGCACCAGTCCTTGAAAACACAACCCATAGACCTCTTCCTGAGCCTCTGCCCTCAGCTGCAATAGCAGTAAAAAACCCTACTGTCACTTCTCATAAGACGACTCAGAAAAGAAACCAAATAACCCGAAGCCATCCTGGCACCAGCCAGACAAGCCTCGACGAAATTGCGTTGCAATAGCCTGTAGTTGTGGTCGAACAAACAGATGAACAACCAACCACTCGACCAAGACATGCATCACAACACTTGGCTGCAACACCTATCATTGAAAACCTACCCCCTGTCTCTAAAAAGAAAACCCCTGCTCCTATCTCTGGATCACCGAGAAAGAGAACAAGTTCAACACGGTCCATTGCGACACCTATCATTGACAAACTACCCCCTGTATCTGAAAAGAACACCCATGTTCCTATCTCTGCATCACCTAAAAAGAGAGTATGGTCAGCATGGTCCACTGTAACATCAAGTCCACTTACCTCCTCTGTTATTGCACCGACATTCACACAGAACCCTCCTATTGCTGCAACAGCCAATCAAGCACCTACTATCATTACCAATGCATTTTCTCAGAAAAGAAAACATCCATTCAAGGGAAAACCTTAGAGAGCCCTTAAACAAATTAGATCAAAAACAAATCAGAGCCCTCTAGTTGTTGTGACAGAGAATTATACAGAGGTACAAATACCAGGTTTTACTTTATGCACAGAACTTCAGGAAACTATTCTCTCCTTTCAGAATGAACGTACTCAAATCGCAGCAAAATCATCGGCTCCGCCTAATGATTCTGTGCATCACACATCCATTGACGATGTCTAGATCATCACAGACCCCAGTATACCATAATATCCTCCTTGTGTGGTTGAGGAAGAATTCCCTGTTCCTCCTCCAACAATGAAGAAGAAAACCCCTTCTTTCATTTCTATTTTACCTAGGAGAAGAACCAGGTCCACCAGGTCTGTCGAAGCTGCAATTGGATGGCAAGATGTGGAACAAACTATTCCTATTATTCGTCCACTATCCTCTATGGCTGATATAGGGACAGTTCCACATGAACCAGCTGTCCAAGTGGTGAATGTTCCACAGGACCCAGTCATGACATATACCATTGCTACACAAGAACCAACTGTCCATGTCCATACTCTTACACCAGAACCAGCTGCTCCACAGAGGATTGTTCCACCAGAGCTAGTAATACATGAACCAACTGTCTTTTTCAAGACTATTCCACAAGAATCAGTCCTGAAAGACACAACTATTCCACAAGAACCAATCCTGACAGACACTGTTGTTACACAAGAACCAACTACACAACATGCTAAGGATGTGCCACTTTCCCAATTGTTTGCCCAAATAGAGAGAAAGATCAAGAATAAAGAAAATTCCAGAATCGCTTCACTAATAAAAGAGAATGATAACCTCAAAGCATAGTTAAAAACCCTGAAACAAGAGGTGGAGGCTGCTCAACAGAAGAATCCAGAAGGGAGAACCTTGGACATCCTAGCACTGAAAAAAGCTGTTATGGAAAGAAACAAAGAACTCATGTGATTTGAGTGTGGAAACATTTACTTTGAGGCAGGATATGAGGTATTCAAAGTTCCAGTCACTAAAGGACCAACAATTTTCTCAGTCAAGACTGAACATGAACTTACTACTACACAAAAATCAGTAAAATAGAGGAGATCTCAACGTCATAAAACAACTGTTGGTATACCAGAAGCTTGCAAACAAGAACCTCTGTTTCCTTCATGAGTTGTTACTCGAACAACTCAAATTGATTCTTTCTCACAGATAAAGAAACTCAAACAGATCGTTGACACATCAGATTTTCTTTTGGACACAACATTTTTCAATACCGGCACTTAGCAAATTCTCTTAGCAATTTTGCATTGGAGGAGACACCTATTTACTTCATCTACAAAGTAAGTTTTGAATGTGTTTTGCATGAGGACATGCAATGTCTTCAATTGGGGGGCATGCTAGGACCCAAAAATGTCCCTTTTTCACTACATCTTTTGCCCATTCAACCTTCACATTCCTAAGCTAAATGACTATTATAATGAGTACTAAAACCCTTTTTCCTAAGGTATGAACTATTCATCTCACTTTTATATTTTCATTTTCTTAGCATGTTTGATTGGTAATGTTCACATATTTTACCCATGAAGTGATTTAACTAATGATCAAAATGCTTAGAACAACCCACTTCGAGAAACTCGCTGTTGTTACAACTATGTGAAAATCTTGGAAGTTGTTACATGACTGCTGCAACAGATGCCACCATCCCTGGAAGTTGTTACACGACTACTACAACAGAAGCCTGTCAACCCTAGAAGCTATTACAACAGATGCCACCAGTACTATTGTTATACGACTGCTGCAACATCTGCTGATTATAGATGCTAGCTCACGATGTTGATCAAGTGGAGTTCTAGATTTTGTATTAATGATATCAAACGAACATCTTGAGAATCAAGGATTCTCAAGACTATTTTGATTATGTTCTCCTAAATGACTCTGACTTTAAATAGTAGAGCTTTGGTAATGAAGGTTTAGTTTTTTGACTGGAGAAAGAAAAGTAACACTGATTGTACACAGACATTTTTGGCAATTGAATGAAAGAGTGTATTGAATTCCTTTAGTAGTCTGTAACCTATTTCTTTTAGCAGATTCAATGAGAANCTTCCTCACCGATTCACCTTTGTTTTGAATTCTAGATTTTTTGTTTTAAATGTGAATGATTTAATTGTTATACATTTATAGAATACAACTGCTATTTCAATTTAGTTCCTTCTTGTTAGATGCGCATAAACTTGTCTCATGAGAATTAGAAGTCGATTGTTGAACAATGCTAGAGAAGTGCTTTCCCTTTTTTCGCATTAGGTTAAAATCTTGTTTCTGAGAAATAAAAGTGCAAAATACCTTCTTGAAATAATTAGATTTCTTTTCTTCAAATAGTATATAGCTTCTTCCTGCAAAAGTAAATTAGAAAGTTGGATTAGAGTAGGCAATCCAGGGTTCTTATACATTCATCAGTTTAGATTGCAATTATGATTTCAAATCTGTAGAACTCCAGCTGTATCAGCACAACTGTGTTAGTGATAATGTTTTTTTTTTTTTAAACTTCCCTACTACAATTAGATTAGAGATGCTTTCATAATATAGCATAGACTGTGCACAATTATCTTGAAATAACAGACTTCCTTGGGTTGACAATTTATATTGAACACTTTGATTTTCTATTCAATTAGACAATTAAAGTGTTGTCTAATTGAATAAAAAATCAAAGTGTTCCATATAAATTGTCAACCCAGGGAAGTTTGTTATTTCAAGATAATTATGCACAGTCTATGCTATATTATGAAAGCATCTTTAATCTAATTGTAGTAGGGAAGTTTAAAAAAAAACAAACATTATCACTAACATAGTTGTGCTGATATAGATGGAGTTCTACAGATTTGAAATCATAATTGCAATCTAAACTGATGAATGTATAAGAACCCTGGATTGCCTACTCTAATCCAAATTTCTAATTTACTTTTGCAGGAATACTATTTGCAGAAAGGAAATCTACTTATTGCAAGAAGGTACTTCACACTTTTATTTCTGGGAAACAAGATTTTAACCTAATGCAGAAAAAGGGAAATTAGTTCTCCAACAATGTTCAACAATCGAATTCTAATTCTCATGAGACAAGTTTATGTGCATCTAACAAGAAGGAACTAAACTGTAACAATAGTTGTATTCTAGAAATGTCTAACAGTTAAATCATTCGCATTTAAAACAACTAATGTAGAATTCAAAACATAGGGGAATCGGTGAATAAGGTGGGCCCTTTCCTTCTCACTGAATTTGCTCAAAGAAATAGGTTACAGTTTGCTAAAGGAATTCAATCCACTCTTTCATTCAATTGCCAAAAATGTTTGTGTACAATCAACGTTACTTTTCTTTCTCCAGTAAAAAAACTAAACATTCATTACCAAAGCTCTGCTATTTAAAGTCAGAGTCATTAAATATAACATAATTAGAACATTCTTGAGAATCCCTGATTCTCAAGCTGTTTGTTTGATATCATTAATACAAAATCTAGAACTCCACTTGATCAACATCGTAAGCTAGCATCTATAATCAGCAGGTGTTGCAGCAGTCTTATAACAACAGGACTGGTGGCATCTGTTGTAACAACTTCCAGGGTTGACAGGCTTTTGTTGTAGTAGTCGTGTAACAACTTCCAAGGTTGGTCACATCTGTTGCAGCAGTCATGTAACAACTTCCAAGATTGGCGCATAGCTGTAACAACAACGAGTTTCTCGAAGTGGGTTGTTCTAAGTATTTTTATCATTAGTTAAATCATTTCATGGGTAAAATATGTGAACGTTACCAATCAAACATGCTAAGTAAATGAAAATATAAAAGCGAGATGAATAGTTCATACCTTAGGAAAAAGGGTCTTAGTACTCATTATAATAGTCATTTATCTTAGGAATGAGAAGGTTGAATGGGAAAAAGATGTAGTGAAAAAGGGACATTTATGGGTCCTAACATTCCCCCCAACTGAAGACATTGCATGTCCTCATGAAAAGCACATTCAAACCTTAATTTGTAGCCGAAGTAAATAACTGTCTCCTCCAGTGCAAAATTGCTAAGAGAATTTGCTAAGTGTCGGTATAGAAAAATGTTGTGTCCAAAATAAAATCTGTTGTGTCAATGATCTATCTGAGTTTCTTTATCTATGAGAATAGAATCAGTTTGAGTTGCTTGAGTAACAACTCGTGAAGGAAACAAAGGTTCTTGTTTGCAAGCTTCTGGTATACCAACAACTATTTTATGACGTTGAGATCTCCTCTGTTTTACTGATTTTTTTGTACTAGTAAGTTCATTTTCAATCTTGACTGAGACAGTTGCTGGTCCTTTAGCGACTGGAACTTTGAATACCTCATATCCTGCCTCAAAGTAAATGTTTCCACACTCAAAGCACATGAGTTATTTGTTTCTGTCCATAACATCTTTTGTCAGTTCTAGGATGTCCAAGGTTATCCCTTCTGGATTCTTCCGTCGAGCAGCCTCCACCTCTTGTTTCGGGGTTTTTAACTATACTTTGAGTTTATCATTCTCTATTACTAGTGCAATGATTCTAGAATTTTATGTATTCTTGATCTTTCTCTCTATTTGGGCAAACAATTGGGCAAGTGGCACATCCTCAACATGCTGTGTAGCTGATTCTTGTGTAACAACTGTGTCTATCAGGACTGGTTCTTGTGGAACAACTGTGTCTGTCAAGACTGGTTCTTGTGGAATAGTCTCAACATGGATAATTGGTTCTTGTATTACTAGCTCTGGTGGAACAATCCTCTATGGAGTAGCTGGTTTTGGTGTAACAGTATGGACCTGGACAGCCGGTTCCTATGTAACAACGATATATGTCATGACTGGGTCCTATGGAACAGTCGCCACTTGGACAACTGGTTCGTGTGGAACCATCCCTGTATCAACCATAGAGGATAGTGGATGAAGAATAGGAATATCCTGTTCCATATCTTTCCATCCAATTGCAGCTTCGACAGACCTGGTGGACCTGGTTCTTCTCTTGGGTAAAATAGAAATGAAAGCAGGGGTTTTCTTCTTTGTTGGTGGAGGAGGAATGAGGCATTCTTCCTCAACCACACAAGGAAGATATTCTGGTATACTAGGGTTTGTGATGATCTAGACATCGTCAATGGACGTGTGATGTGCAGAATCATCAGGCAGAGCCGATGATTCTGCTGTGATTTGAGTACGTTCATTCTAAAAGGAGAGAATAATTTCCCGAAGTTTTGTGCATAAAGTAAAACCTAGTATTCGTACCTCTGTAGAATTCTCTGTCATAGAATCTAGAGAGATCTGATTTTTTGTTGATCCAATTTGGTCAAGGGCTCTCCGCGGTTTTCCCTTGAATGGACGTTTTCTTTTCTAATAAAATGCACTAGTAATGATAGTAGGCGCTTGATCGACTGTTGCAGCAATAGGAGGGTTCTATGTGAATGTTGGTGAAACAAAAGAGGAGGTAAGCGGACTTGATGTTATAGTGGACCATGCTGACCTTGCTCTCTTTTTAGGTAATGCAGAGATAGGAACAGGGGTGTTCTTTTCAGAGACAGAGGGTAGTTTGTCAATGATAGGTGTCACAATGGATTGTGCTGACCTTGTTCTCTTTCTCGGTAATCCAGAGATAAGAGCAAGGGTTTTCTTTTTAGAGACAGGGGGTAGGTTTTCAATGATATGTGTTGCAGCCAAGTGTTGTGATGCATGTCTTGGTCAAGTGGTTAGATGTTCATCTGTCTGTTCAACCACAACTACAGGCTGTTGCAATGCAATTTTGTCGAGGCTTGTCTGGCTGGTGCTAGGATGGCTTCAGGTTATGCGGTTGCTTTTCTGAGTCATCTTACGGGAAATAATACTAGGGGTTTTGACTACTGTTGTAGCTGAGGGAAGGGGCTTAGGAAGAGGTCCATGGGTTTTGTTTTCAAGGACTGGTGCAATCATATCTGTATGTATACAATGTGGCTGGTCTGCTACAACAGGTAATGGGTTATTGGAAATGCCCAATTAATAGGACGATGAGTCTATGATTAGAAATACAGTTCTTGGGGTTCTTGGATTTTTTTACAAAATTAGCCATGTTATGCAATGAATGGAGGAGAAAATAAGGAATGTTTATGAATCTCTGATGTCACAGATGTGATAATAAGATGAAATCAAAAAAATAAACAACTTGGTATCGACCTTCATAGGTAATGTACCTTTTAAGAAATTATGCGACTTTCCCCAATGGCTCTGGTAAGGAATTGACATCTGCACCTATGCCTTTGGTTTGAACTTTCTCAGTGTTGACAAGTAAACCCTTCTATGCATCCAGAAGATGTTTTTTTCTGTTAAACCATCGGTCTCCTATTTTTGGCAACCCTGTTACAGCAGCAATGCTTTCTTCAGACACTAGAATCCTTACCCCATTCACCATTGAATACCCTTTGGTAAGATTTTGACTAAACTCCAATACCTCGTCCTCATTAAACCCCTTCAACTTTTTAAAATACGATATCCAGTCAGCCTGGAGAAATATTTGGTAGGCCTCTGGGTGTAGCAATAAACTGTCCAGAGTTGCGGGTTCATATCTCACAGCCGATCATCCCATGATGTTGCTTGAGAGTTTAATAGGCACGTAGGAGGAGAAACTATCACCTAAATCAAAGACGCAATAAGATCAAACGTGGTTTGCATAATGAATACAGTGTCACAGTAAAAAGAAGTGTGGGCGGAAAGGTGGTGGAGGTGTGTATAAAATTTGGTATGGATGGCTAGATTTACGTTCCCCCCCCAATGTTGTTGGGAAAAAATACCCTATGGACTAGAAAACTAGGGTCAGACTTGCATGCAGATTTTGACCATAAAGAAATGACGTTTTAACCTACCACCCAAAACTTAAAACCCTCTTTCACGATACATGCA
>JASDQU010170668.1:0-21171 GCA_032191745.1 Picea mariana | reverse complement strand
TTGCTATATAGACAGGGTGCAGACTGCCCGCAGGTTTCTATATAGCTAGGGTGCGGACATTCCAGCACGTGGGAAAAACGTACGGTTTCTCGAATTTTCTAGAAGGAGAAGCTTCTTGGGTGAGGTGGCATCTGAACGGTTTGGATCTTACTCGCTTTCATGATTTAGTGGGATCATCCTAACCTCCTCACCTTATCTTCTTCAACTTATAAAAGGAGAAGAGTTCTCATGGAGAAAGTTAGCTTTTGTGTAGCTTTTGGTTAGCTTGGAGGAGATTAAGCTTTTGTTTGGCTTGGAATTATTAGCTTGGTTGGAGTGGCTTTGAGATTTGCTTTGTCAAGATAGAGTGTATCAGATCTATGGTTTCAGAATCCTTGGAGCAAGAAGTGTGTGGGGAACGAAGGACAGTTGGAAGGGACCTTATGACATCAAGGCAATGGTTATAATCTCTCTTTCACATTTAATATGATACAGTAATATGTTTCTTTCCCATAAAGTTAGATCTACTTTATTACATGATTCCTTGATCACATGTATAGTCTAAGGTTTTGAATATATTAATGTCTTTGCTGTGATTGGTTTGTGTTGTTGTGATTGGACGACGCAAGAGCATCGTAGCAAAGCGAGGAACAACAGAGATTAAAGGAAAGCTTTTATAAAGTAAGTACATCATCCTTTTTTTCTTGTCCATTCAATACTTTAGATCTAGGGAAAGCGGTATATTCTGTCATGGTTTGTTCCAGATCCAGGTGGATCTAGGGAGATCGGTTTGTGTCCGCACTTACGGATTTATCCTTAAACAATAGCTCCTCTCTGCATCATATCATGAATGAAGTTATACTGGATCTCTATGTGCTTCAACTCATCATGGAACACATCATTCTTATACAAATCTGGTTATCACATAGGATTATAGTGGCTTTCATCTCCAGATCAAATAGAACTATCAACAACATCTGAAGCCAGATGGCTTCACAACTGGCAGAAAATGCATCAATGTATTAAGCTTTTTCCATGCTGAGAGCAATACTTAATTGCTTCCTACTCTGCCATGAGATCATGGATGAGTAGGAAGAAACACTTCCAACTCAAGTTCTCTTTCTATCAGAAACATTCCATCTCAATCGAAATCAATATATCCATACAATATGGATTAATGATCTCTAGTATAACAGAGACCAAAATCAAACATACCCTTAAGTTATCTCATCACATGTTTTGCAGGTACAAGGTGAACATGTCTGGGATCTACCAGATACCGACTCAAAATTTGTTCACAACAAAACATATATACATTTTGTTATTCGTCAGATACATCAATGAACCAACAATCTGTCTGTACAGAGTAGCATCAACCAATTATAACGAGGTATCTACCAGGAGATTTAACTTCATTTCCATGGGTGTGTTCATGGATTTACATTTCAACATGTCAAACCTCTTCATTATTTCAACTGCATACTTTCTGTGGTTAAGGAAGATCTTCTCTGGGCTCTGTCAAACTTCAAGACCTAAGAAATAATGCATTTGGTCTTTCATCAAAATCTGTAGTGAGCTTCTTCAAAAATATGTGATAAGATACTCTTCATGTTGTCAAGAATACATCATCTACATATAGTAGCAACAATATAACTGGTTCATCATTCATAACCTTGAAGTAAAGGTTAGAATCAATTTTACTCTTGGTAAATCCAAATCTCATTAGGAAACTATCAATTATTCCATACCAATCTCTAGGAGCTTACTTCAACATGTACATAGCATCCTTCAACCGAAAGACATGAGTCTTTCTATATTCAATCTTCAAATCATATTGTACCATCTTGGTACACTTGCTTCAACTTCAACTTAATCTGCACAATCATGTGCTAGATTTATGTCATTTATGCAAAGCACTATCTGTCTCACTATTTGGGAGTATGTCCTCTAATCTCTTTGCAACTGTTCCTCTGGAAGTGGGACTCTACACTTCCAGTTTCTATGAAGTTGAGAATGGCTTATCCATTCTCACTGTGACTATTGAAATATGAAAGTAACTCCTCTTACTTCATCACGACAACAAATTCATCTGAAACTAAGAGTGTATCAATAACTGATACTGAAGGTAGTTTTTATTCTTTCATGGAGGTAACTCTATATTTTATTGTAGTCATGTCACCATGACCCAACTAATGTAGTTCAACAATTGCCACTCAATTTTAGATATGGGGATTTCTCCCCATGCATCTCACACTATATACGAATCATGGTTGTTCTAGTTGTCTTCATGAATATTGTAACTATTTCTTCAATTACTGGAGTAAGTGTCTCATCATAGTCTTCTCCCTCTTGCTGGAAGAATCCTCTGGACACACATCAGGATTTGTACATCTGCAACATGATTTATCGGTTAGATCAATATTGGAAGTCAATATTGACTTCTCTTCTAGTCTCATGGAAAAATCGATGGGACTCTACACTTGCAGTTTCTCTAAAGTTGAGAATGGATTCTCCATTCTCACTGTGACTGCTGAAATATTAAAGTCACTCCTCTTACTTCATCACGACAATAAATTCATCTGAAACTGAGAGTGTCTCAATAACTGATACTGAAGGTATCTTTTCTTCTTTCATGGAGGTAACTCTATATTTTATTGTAGTCATGTCTCCATGACCCAACTAATGTACTTCACCAACTTCCACTCAATTTTAAATATGGGGATTTCTTCCCATGCATCTCTCACTATATACAAATCATGGTTGTTCTGGTTGTCTTCATGAATATTGTAACTATTTCTTCAATTACTGGAGTAAGTGTCTCGTCATAGTCTTCTCCCTCTTGCTAGAAGAATCCTTTGGACACACATTCGGCTTTGTACATATGCAACATGCTTTATTGGTTAGTTCAATCTTGGAATTCAATACTGACTTCTCTTCTAGTCTCATGGAAAAATCCATATCCTAGTCTTTCTGTTTGGCTTCCTTCTTTGTCACTGAAACAAGGGAATCTTCCCAACATATTTCATGTATCCTAGAAGTTTCTGAAGCTACAATATAGTATTCTCACGGAATCTGTCTTCCAGTCCTGGAATTTATCTCTTCATCTGATCCTTTCTAAGATCAAGATTACTCTTGATTTATTTTGAGTCTACAAGGAATTCATCATCTCTTACAGGGTATACTTGGTGTTGAATACCAAGTCTAAATATGAAAATATGTGTTAGACTTCAAGTGAAATTTTCTTCTTGTCAAGGTGGCTTCATTATCCTTTGACCAAGTCTTCTGTGAGTTCTTGTTCTAATTTTTTGTCATCTTTGGATCCTTCTGCTCCTTACAATCAATATTTATATGAAATACTCTGGATCTTAAAAATAGCTTATTATTCATCTTCTTTGGTACATGGATGTATATGGTCATGTTCATGACTTGGGTACTTTGCTTCATGTCTCATCTAATTTGTTTCCTTCTGTAACCTTCACTGTAGTTTCCTTAGGGTTATCACCTGTGACTTGAATCAAGGTGAACAAAACAACATGAAATAATAATACTCTTTTGATAATAGTAATAAAACAATAGCACAGATAATCATCACAATGGATCCTTTAGAGCTATCACTTGTGACCTTCCTGAAACAAAGATCAAAAGGAAGAAATACAATACGAAATGAGATCAACACTCTTCTAGTGTTGTGATCAAACATTCCTCCATGGTAACCTGGGACCATAACAAGAAGTTTCTCCTAGAGGAGATGTTAGTTGTATCTGGTAAATGATTACATTAAGAATTTATCTCAATATGATCACATGCTACCAAGTATAATATTTTTCAAAGATTACTACCTCAACTATAGTGTTTACTTGTAAAGGGGTAGTTATCAACTTGTCATGTGCAACTTTGAATCTTATCAACTTAATTAATCAAACCTAGAACCTAGAGTCTTGTCCTAGAGAATGAGTGTGTTTGTTTTCTTTCATGTCTTCTTCACTCAAGATGAATAGTTCTTTCTTCAACCTGTCTTCTGTACTAAGACAATATGCTATCTTGAAAGATATCTAGGTTAGATAATAAACTCTATGATCTAAACTTTAATCCATCTAATGAATTGAATTTAATTTTTGACCAAAGGTTAGTATGATGGTCATGGCTTCAACATGCAACTTAGATCAAAATAATGTCATAACAAATAGATGCATATCAAAATAATAAAACCTGGGTTGCATTATTACTTTGAATGTGTTGTATCTTGTGATCCTTCTGGATCTATGGCAAGAGATCCCTTCTCTTACAAAAACCCTTTAAATATTAATAGTTTAAGGATATGTGAGTACATACCTATGATAGCATTTGTAGGTAGTGGTACCATCTGGTAGCAACGGTAATAATTACGAACCCTTTTTAAAACTTCAAGGGTGACTACAACTGGTAATGAAACTGATACTTCAACTGATACTACAACTGCAATTGATATTGCAACTGATTCTACAACTGCAATCACAACTGCAACTTAGAGTTTTATGAGGAAACCCTAATTTTTCGAACTTCAAATTTTGAAATTCTGATCCAGGGACTAGATGCACTGGGTTGAGACGAGTTTGCTGGAGCTGTTAGATTTCAAAAATTAAGTTCCCCCACTTGAAACTTGATCTGTAGAAACCTAGACTGACACTTCTTGTACTAGTTCTGGTTTCCTGGTTTTCTGGCTTTTTGGTACCATTCAAAACTAGGGTTTGACTTTTCGGAACATCTGACCATTGAAAANTGAAATTTTCTAGATGGTTTTTAGGTTGATATTCCTCTTCAAAAAAAGCTAATTTTCTTGTACAACAACAATGACATTTTTCTTTATCTAGTTAAAGATGCTCTCTTCAGCTTATCTCTGATACCATGTTAAGTTTTGAGCTATTATTTGGTTTCTTTTCAATTTACTAGATAACAATATCATAGGTAGGATCACTGAGATAAACATAATCACAAGATACACAAAATTTATCTTGGGAAACCCTCATGGGGGAGAAAACCCAACAAAACTTCCTTAATATAGATATCCAATACAATGCCAAGACAATAAACCAAAACACTAGAGAATATCCAACACTGAGAAATGTGCCTCTCTCTTCCTTGTTCTCCCAACCGCAGCTACCAAACTTGCGCACTTGATGAGAAAATGAGTGAGTGAGATAATGAGGTGTTGGCTTCCTTTATTTATACAAGTTGGAAGGTGCTGGAAAGGTGTCTCTTCACTGAGCAGGGCCGACTTGTCTTCTTAGTGGTTAAAACCACTTTAATTAGGCCTGGGGGTCGACTTCTTAATTTGCATAATACAATTAGGGTTTGACCAATCCGCAAAAGGGGATTTGTTCAATTACAATGTCCTAAATGATCAATCCAGAAAATGGGATTGATCTAATGAATAATGACTCAATAATAAATATAATACTCTTTGTAGTTACAATATTTCAACACCTACCACATTCTTGTCCTTGGGTCTTGGAACTAGTTCCCAAGTTTGGTTCTTCTCTATTTGGTCTAGTTATTCATTCATTGCTTCTATCCAGTCTTTAATTTTCTTAGATTTTTTGAATGAATTGGGTTCTATCATGGATAACTTTTCTTGTTCTGAGTCAAAAGCAAGTTTCCTTCTTGTTTCCACTCCTGCATTTTTATCTCCAATAATATGACTTTCATGATGATTCTTTTGAAATCTTTTTTATGGATCTTTTGGAAAGGGTGTTTCTTCATTGTCTTATTAATCAATATATGGTTCAATTTCCTATTTTTAATCATCATTATATTCTTGCTGAGATTCTACATCATCTTCTTCTTGTTGATATTTCACAGCATCATCTTCTTGTTGAGATTTTTCATCAATTTCTTGGGGTATGCTCTTTTTTAGGTCATTTATCTTTACATTGGCACTTTACACTATCTTTAGTATTCTAAGATTGTAACATTTGTATGATTTCTTATTAGATGAATACCCTAAAAATATTCCTTCATTAGATCTTGGATCAAATTTTCCTAAGTTATCTTCATCATTCTTAATGTAACATTTAATTCCAAAAGTTCTAAAGTGTTTTACAGATGCTGGCCTCCCAAACCATAGTTCATAAGGGGTTTTGTCATGGTTGGGTCTCAAAGGATCTCTATTAAGTATGTGTATTTTTTCGTAGATTGCATTTCTCCATAATTTTTCTGGAAGCTTGGCTTCATTTAACATGGTTTTTGCAGCTTCATGAACTGTTTTGTTTTTCATTTCTACCACTCCATTCTGTTGAGGAGTCCTAGGAGCTGAAAATTGTCTTTTGATACCATGAGTTTCACATAATTGAATGAACTCTTTAGAGGTGAATTCTCCTCCATTGTTTGACCTCAAAAATATAATTTTGAGATATGTTTCATTTTCTACAAGGGCTTTGAATGTTTTAATTTTTTCAAAGCCTTTTGTTTTTTCTTTTAGAAAGTATACCCAGGTCAATCTTGTGTAATCATCAACAATCAACATAAAATGTTGTTCACCATAAGTAATTTTAGTTCTGGTAGGTCCACATATATTTGTGTGAATAATTTATAATGGTTTTGTTGTGGAATGCTCTTTTGTTTTGAACCTTACTCTTGTTTTCTTTCCTATTTGACAATGTTTACAAATAGAATATAAAGGCTTAATCACTTTTGGTAGGTCCCTAACTTCCTCTTTCTCATTGGATTTAATCAAGTTGTCAAAGCTTAAATGTCCCAAACTTATATGCCATAGCCAACTTTCATCTACTTGGATTAAACACAATTTTTCTTCTCCATCTGTATTAAGGATGTACACATTGCTAGATGTTCGTGGTGCAATTGCCACTAGCATTCTAGTGTCCTTTTTCCTGATTTCACATTTCTGAGAATCAAAATTAAGTATGTGACCTTGATCACATGTCTGAATTACACTTAGGATATTAGGTTTGATATTTTCTACCAGAAGTACATATTCTTCTTTGGTTTTATTATTTCCTAAACTGATAGTGCCTTTTCCCAGTATTTTGGCTGACATATTGTCTCCAAAAGTCACTTTTCATTTTTCTTTCTTGCTCAAATTGAGAAATTTTCTTTGATCTTTGTTATGTGGAAAATCTCTCTATGGCATCGGGTAAACCACAACAGAAGGAAATAACTGCAGAAATCAAATCTAATCCCAAGTATGATGTATAAACAAATATGCTAACAAGACAAGGTAAAAATCCTACCTCGTCCAGACGTTTGATGAAGTCCATCATTGAGCACTTGACCCAAATAAATACACCAACAACTTGTCCTCAAAAACCAAGAAACACAAGCATATGGTGATAATATATAAAGTTAGCACATTCAATAGCATAATCCATCAATATTCATGTTGGCACAGGGGCAGACGCAGGGTTCAACACTTCAACAACGCACCAACAAAACCCTAACTATCGTCCCTTTCGGAAACACTTGCGAAGCAGATGAAGTCTCACCCGAGGTAGAGGGAGGAGGGGTTGTAGGACTCAAGTTTCTACAACCTAGTTGGGACATAGATCTGTGATCACAATACTTAACAGAGAATTTAGTAGTTAATATTCATTAGTCTTTAGCCCTTTATCCACATCACAGGTAAAACCCTAATTACAGAACAACGCAGCATTCAAAAATATCTAACACATCCAAGCACTTAGCACATAGAAATAGATCAAATCTAACATTCATCCATATCACTAAGCACTAAGATACTCCATCAGATGTATCTAACATATATAAATATTCAATACTAATCATAAATCACATCAATAGCACAAAGCGATCACAACAAAGGATATACATGGTTCACCCCTAGCATGGGGCTACGTCCACCAACTCTTCGTATTCTTTATTATCTTATTTGAATCCTCTTACATGCACACATCCACAAAACCCACTCCACATAGGACAGGAGATCTACGTGTACCTCGCCATGTCCTCCTTCCCCGAGTTTGGCACAACACAGAGCCTTCTTACAATCACTTGCACTTAACCCTGCAAGTTCTCAACACATAGTATGCACAAATCATTGACAACTATTTTCACTTAGCTCACTGGTTTACAACTGACTCCTTCTTACATCACCTAGCTACTTATTTATATATTACAAAAGGGGGCTAAAACATGGGTAATACCCATGGGTCGACATCCCATACCCATTACATAAACCCTAAACCCAAAAATCCCACAAAATGGGGGTGAGATCCCATGATCTCTGCTTCGCCTGGGCGCTCCGTCTTCGACCAGCTTGTTGAAGTCCCAAAAATGGTCAAACATGACCAAGGTTCTCCAAAAATTGGTCGAGGGCCAACAGGCCCCCAAAACTCACCTGTGACTCGTCCTGAGTCACTCTGACCTGGGAAACTCTGCTTCGAAGGCCTCGAGCTGCCTCAACTTGCTGCTTCGCCAGAGTCTCCTACTCGGTGAACTCCTGGATGAATTTCTCTATGACTGGTCCTTCCAAGTGTTGTTCCACCGAGGTGACTACTTTTTCTGTTTGTGCTCCTTGTCCCTCTATCTCCTCAAAAAGTGTGCAGGCTGTAAGTTTTAAACCTATGAAGTAAAGAAATGCATATAGATTCTTAAGCAAAACAGAATTTAATCAATGGCTCATACATAGAGTACACAAAGATTTTATACCGGAAACACTCAACTGGGAAAACCTTTCTTATATTCATTATATCAAATTTCACCATTCACTATACAATATATACAATGTTTTTAGGTATTCCATAGATACCAAAACCGTAATCCCTAAAACCAAGATTAATTTTAGTAAACTGCTAAAAATAGAAAACACCACCCAAAAAATAATTTTTGGGGCGTTGCCCCGAATGCCGCACATAACCAAAGGGGGCCATACCTGCTCCCCTTGGGACCCCCTTTGGAAAGCACCCGGTACACACGACACAAACTGGGCACTAGTACAAGGGATCATCAGACGCAATTGTCATATCTGACGCACCCACACACACACATCCAAAGAATATAACACATACCCAACAAAGGCTTTAGCCTGTACTGGCTAGAGTCTCTGGGTCACTTCCATGAATTTTCTCTGGATGGCATGGACCTGGTGCTGAACTGTGCATTGTTCTTGTGACCTTTTCATCTTCTCGACTACTGACAGTACCTTCAACTATGCTTGCATTGTCGTTGCTTGTTGCTTTTCTTCCTGGAGCTGTGACTCCAATGTCCTTAGTTCTGGGTCCTCTGTAAGGTGCTCATAAGTCTATGCACTTCAATTGCTTAATTTCTTGCATTCTGAGGCCAATGCCTTGATTATTTCTACTACACTCCTGGCAGTTTATTCTCTCTGGTCTCACACTTCCTGCAGAGTGCTTGGAACTGATTGCAGTTCCAATTATGCCACTCTTACTTGAAGCTCCTGAATAGCCTCAGTGAGATTCTCCACTTGACTCTATAATGTGTCTTCTTCTCTTTGTGCAAGGCCCGACATAGAGAGAAGTTCTCTGTTGACTGCCTCCTTGAATCCCATCTGTTCCACGAGCAATTGTTATTTTTCCTTATGGATTTGCATTGTATCCTCTGCAAACTTTGCCTGGAGGCCATCTTTCTCTTGCTACGCAACTCGACGTTGCTCTAAATATTCCTCCTTTGCTTGGTTTAATGCCTCTGTGGCCTACTCCTTTTCCTCCTAGACCTGACGAATATGAGCCTCTGTCGAATATGCTAATCTGCGTAGCTCGGCAGGCTCATCTCCTACTTCTATGCCCCCTGATGACAATGACGCAGTAGACATTGCCCGGCTCGAATAAAGAGCCTACTGTACCCCTTTGATCTTCGCCTCTATCCTGTCAAACATTGTCTCCTGTTTGGCTTTACTTCACTGTAAAATGTCCTCTGAGGTATCTGATACAACGACGATGATGAGGTCAATATCATCCACCATGAGCATAGTCTGTAATGGAGGTTTATTTGCTCATGATTTCTTCTGTGCTGATGATTTATTTGGGGAAAGCTTTCTTTTGTTGGATGTCTCAGCCTCCATGATGGGATCCTTAGGCAATGTCACTTCACCATGTTCTTGTTTGTTTTCTTCCCCTTCATTCTCTTCCTGGTCTACTTCGTCATCTCCTCCTCCTCTTGGTGAATCTGGTGTAGTTTTCTTTGATGCGTTGTTCATTTCTTGTACTTCTTCCTTCTGCTGTTGTTTGGTCCACCATACTCTTCTCGAGTGACTATAAGACTTTCGATGAGGTCAGGTTCGGAGAGTTATGTATGTTCGACCGGTACAAGGAAACCTGTAGGCCATTCCTTGGTTATTTCTTCAATGTCCTCCTCTGTGAGTTTGTAATATGAATGGATCTCTTCCTTGTGTTCGTCCCCATGCGCAGTGATTTAAATGAAATTCCTATCTGCGTGGAACTTCACAAGTGGCCTGAACCTATGCAGAGTATTTAACGTCATGCGAGGGAAAGATTCAATGGCCCTCTTTAGCTATAAATAATATGTGTGGAACAACGCATTGGATTGCCATTGTTTTTCCATGTCGCTTGAATACTAGAGCGTAGTGAACTTCATGACCAATGGTTTAGACGACTCAATTTTAGGGAAGGTCACTACTTCCTGCATCTCTCAAGTGATGAAAGCAATGAGAATAAACAACCAACTAAAATGAAACTCGTAGCCCTGGTCCCGTGCTTCGCAACAATCTTGCTCCAACCGGTTGCCGAGGTATCTCGCCCAGTTCATTTGCATCCCTTTGATGCATTTGCCTGTGAGGTCGACAATGAACCCCGTGACCTGCGTTGGTCTGTTCTTCCTGACAAGATTACCAGCGATCAACTGGAAGGATAGGTGCACTACGCCATTTTGGATGGAGGCTACCTTGTAGCCCCACTTCCTCTTCTCTACATCGTCATAAGTGTCTTTTATGCACTACGCTAGGGTGCGATATGCAACCTTCCTTGGGTAAAAATCCTGAGGGTCGGGTCCTTGCATGCTCAATCCAGTGATTTGATGGATCAACGCTGAATATACGGTGATGTGTTGATCCAACCACAGGTAACCATCATGGTAGCATGACAAGAGGAGTTTAATGCACGCGTTAACCTCCTGATGTTTGTTGAAGTGTGGTATCTTCATCACGTTAAGGATTGTTGATCTCGCGATGTCCATGGTCCACAACTGGGGGATTATATTCGACTTCTTCCCCATTGTATTGGTCAAGTACTTGTGTGGGGTGAGTATTCCATAATTCTTGTGGTCTCCCAAGTTGAAATCACTGATCTTTAGCGTCATAATCTGTCCTAATTGCAGTTAAACTACGCGTATCCCCTTTGGGAGGTACGTAGTGATCAGTGTATAGTCGAAGTCTCTCGGGATGCTGTCATGACTAACTGCGCCAGCCAGAGGTGACATATAGTCGGTCATGATCGATAGGATGAACTTCGCATTTGACAAGTCGTCGCGATGCTTGCTCCGTTTCTCTATCACAGTTTGGGATGACCCATATCGACGTGCAATCGATGGGTATGCTTGCACTCCTCTCATTGATGAGACATGTACTCCAGATAGGACCTTCTCAGCAATGAGGTATACTAGGATCTCTTCGACGTATTTCTCTACTGCGTTAAGTTCATTCGACATACACACTCGAGATAAGATATCTCGGGTAGGTGGAAAAATGCTCAAGGTAAGCAGAATGGGTGGCAAGGTCTCAATAAGCATTGCGCTAAAGAAATTAGTTTTCTATGGTCTCAGATAATCACAATTTGAAAAAGTTTCCCCCGTAAGAAATTCGACATGTTAAATAGATAACATTGTAACAGACTCCTTCAATGGTACGGAATGCCTCAATCAATAAAATTCCATCCGTTATGGCACGGTTCCAACAGTCCAATGGAAAACGTTCCAGCAATAATTGTGTTTCTAGATGTTATGGAGCATCATTCTAACAGTTGGGACACCTCCAACAGTCATATTTCTTTGCCGTGGCGAAGTTCCAGTTGGTGTTGTTATGCTATTCCGACGAGTTTCAAGTTCTACAAACCTTCCTTCTGTGAAGTCCTCTCTGGAACCTCCTGCAATTTTTCTAGCTTTCCTTTCTTCTTACTGAGCTTCCTTTCTTTATTTCTTGTGATATGCGTCTCTGAAGTCCTCTTTCCATTCTTGTTTTTATCTTCTCTTAGTATAGTAACTTCGCACTGTTGAGGATCTTTCACAAGGTTCAAGAATAATACTTCTTCTCTTACTGTTTCTGGAGTAGGTTCTCTACTCTTCTACATGGATAAGTTATTTAAGCCTTCTTGTGTTCTTTCAACTTTGACAGCTAAGTCTACAGCCCTCAGTTGCTTTGACTTGTCCTCTTGTTCTTCTATTAAGCACACTATTCTCTTAGCTATGAAATCCCTTAATTATTTCTTTTTCTGTTCTATAGCTTCCTCTTCTTCTCTCCTTCGGATATGAGCTCTTTCAATCCAAGTCCTTCCTAACAAAAGTGAAAAAGGAGCACTGTTCTCAACAAAATTAATTACCTTGAATCCTTCTTTTGTCGATGTTCCATGAGCAGTCATAGGCACATGAGTAAGTCTTCCACATAGGGTTATCATCTTTCCTTTAAACAATCCTATTCCTCCCAATAAAGGAATCATAGCAGGCTTTCCCAAAATGTCCCACGTACTTTCTGATATAATGTTCACCTATGTTTCTTCATCCAATACACAATCTATGTCAAAGTCTCCTATTCTTGTTTCTATGCACTCTTTCTCTTTTAAGATCTCTGATAAACTGATGTCTCTGTGATCATTCATTGTTTCTTTCATCTACAATAATATAGCCTCAGATTCTTTCTGGTTCTTTGGAATATTATTAGTCTCTTGACCTTCCTTATGGATTTCTTGTCTCATGTTCATCTTTTCAACTTTAGCAATCATTCTATGGAAATCTAAAACTTCATGTCTAGTAGCTTTACAACAAAGGCAAATAGGACTTCTACCCGAGCATTCCTTAGCAAGATGTCTCGGTCTTCTGCAACTATAAAAAAGAGTAAATCCTCTCTTTCTCTTAAATGATCCCCAACCTTTCCTGTACTAGGCACTGGGATCACAGTAATAGACCTGCAAAAAATTCTTTCTAGGGTCCTTCATCCACTTGTTAGTCCAACAATTCTTTCTATGCATAGGGATAACATATATTTCACTATTTATATCAGATCTATTCATATCACATCTTATTTCTTCTAGCTATGCCCTAGTTTTCAGAATAGGACAAAATATATCAAATATACCTAGATCCATTCTTTCAAAAAAAAAAATTCCACTTATCTTACCTTTATCAGAGCACCAAGATTTAATATATTACCTCTTTTCTTCAGATCAGACTTCTCATCTTGGCACGGAGCTTCACAAGTCAAGTAGAGTATTGCGCACTACAACAATAGATCTACACAAAGATCTTTCTCTTTTCCTCAGTTCCGAACAATCACAGTTTCAGGTCCTGACAACAGAACCATTTGTTGGCATAGGGGCAGACCCAGGGTTCAACGCTTCAACAACGCACCAACAAAACCCTAAATACTGGCCCTTTCGGTAAGACTTGTGAAGCAGATGAAGTCTCACCCGAGGTAGAGGTAGGGGGGATTGTAGGACTCAAGTGTATACAACCTATATGGGACACAGATCTGTGATCACAATACTTAAAAAATCACTTAGCAATTAATATTCATTAGTCTGTATCCCGTTGTCCACATCGCAGGTAAAACCCTAATTACAAAACAATGCAGTTTTCAACAAGATCTAACACATCCAAGCACTTAGCACATAGAAATAGATCAGATCTAGCATTCCTTCATATCACTAAGCACTAAGCTACTCCATCAAATGTATCTAACATATATAAAGATTCAATACTAAGAATAAATCACATCAATAAAACAAAGCAATCACAACACATGATATACGTGGTTCACCCCCAACGTGGGGCTACATCCACCAACTCTTCATCTTCTTTATTATCTTCTTTCAATCCTATTACATGCACAGAGCTACAAAACCCACTCCGCATAGGACATGATATCTGTGTGCACCTCGCCAGATCCTCCTTCCCCGAGTTTGGCACAACATAGAGCCTTCTTACAATCACTTTCACTTAGCTCTGCAAGTTCTCAACACAGAGTATGCACAAAGCATTGACAACTATTTTCACTTAGCTCACTGGCTTACAACCGAATCCTTCTTACATCGCCTAGATACTTATTTATATATTAAAAAGGGGGCCTAAAACATGGGTAAGACCCATGTTATGACATCCCATACCTGTTACATAAACCCTAAACCCAAAAATCCCGCAAGAAGGGGTGAGATCTCGTGATCTCTGCTTCACCTAGGCACTTCGTCTTCAACCAGCCTGTTGAAGTCCCAAAAATGGTCAAACATGACCAAGGTTCTCCAAAAATTGGTCGAGGGCCAACAATTCATAACAATTATTCCCATGGAATAATAATTCAAATATTTTCAAGACATTAATTGGAAGGGAAAATAATATTTCTATTAAAATGTAATCAACAGAAGTGAATGAATTACAAACTTCCATGTCAGCATGGTTCATAAATGATAAAATAATTCCCTTCCAGCTGGGCCTCCACCACTTCAATCCTCCACCAAAGGCAATCTCATATAAGAGAGACAATAAGGTTCTCAATCAATTAGGGAAGAGCTCGGGGGATGAACAATGTGTTCATACTTAAAAGGACAAAGGGATGCAGACTCAATATGAAGTGAATAATTTCTCCATAGTAACTTTGCTCTCAAAGTTGAATTCTTCTCCTCTTTTCCATAGCTTGGATATAGCCCGTTTATAGCCTTCAAGTGGAACTGAAGGGTCGAGTTGGAACGTTTCCAATATATGGAAGGTCAAGGATCATGGATCTCGTGACGTGACATGGAAACCTGACACTAATTTTAATTTTGGGCACAAAACCCGATGTACACGAGATTTAATGGTGAAACCTATGTATGTGCATGTTGTATAATAGTTAGGGCGCATATATGTGGAAAAATATTGTTTTTAGCTCTGGGATTTGCAAAAAGGGACTTCAAGTCTGCATAGGGAAATGGAAAAATGCCTTCTGAGTGAATTTGCATAGGCTAAGGAAAATCTTTCTATAACAGATGCCCCCCAATGTGTGAGGTCAAAGGAGTATCTGCGATATCAAAAATACATTATAATGCCTAGAAGTGGAGTAATGGAGACCCAAATGGAAGAACTAGTTGCTCATGAGAATATTGCAATCTGTATTGACTTTGCACACATGGGTGCCAATTTGAATTACACTGCAAACCCATGTGAAAATACACCAAACAATTGTTCATGGCCATGGATAGGAAATAGAAAGGTGGCTATATGCCAAAGGTTTTCATAGTCATGAACAAGACCCAGTAAAACTAGTCTCAAAATCAATCTAAAGATATATGTCTACAATGGAGTACAATCTGATCCCCCATGATCATTGAAGTCACATAGGTACTAGTCGAATGAAAGATAGCAACAAATCAAGAAATTTGTGACTATGAACTGATGTATTCAAGTATTCTACACGATCCTCCAAAGGTGCAAGTCTACATCATGTGAATAAAGGAGTTTAGGTCGAACACAATGAGACCTCATTTGATTACCGTTCATTAAGGTATACTGTTAACAAACGCGAGATGACCTACTAATAATGAAAGTAGTTATCAAGGAACCGGTTACATTCTTACAAGTCTGACTAAATGTGTCAAGGTCGAACACTTGAATAATCCATCGACCAGGATAAATTGATGTATTCCCAACGGTCGATGGCAGAAGAACTTGCCACTAATGAATGCAAGCCTCTAGGTACTCATAGGACTTTAGGTCTCATTTTCATAATAGATAGGCTGAACTCGATGGAAGGAGACCCGCTGAAAGGAGAGCATCGAGGTATCTCTCATCATTTAGCATGAGGTACAAAGTAGGAGCTTGATTATTTGGAGGAAATAGGATGAAGAACATGTTCATGAACCAACGAACCTGTGTGTCTTTTACGTGTTCCATATGAAATAGGTACATGAAAAGGATCCTCTAAATAACATCCAATAAGGAAAAATGTTGACAAAGGAGAGGAAATCACCAATAAGGCTAATGGAATCCAAGACATTGCACGAATCCCAATGTGTGAATATATTTATTGCCATCGAACACAAGGGAAACCCACCAGTCAGTGACCAATGATGAAATGTTGACTATTGGGTTCAAGGTTACCTACCAATGATGAAAGTAGGACTAGGGTGCACGATCGGACTACAACTTCATGCAATTCTAAGACATACTGAGGGTATGTCTAACATGCAAAGTCAAGAGTTCTGAGGAATGGCCGACACAGGTTGATAGGAATCCTTTGAACAAGAGCATGAGACATATGGAAGACTCTGGCAGGATAGACTCAATGATGAAACTTTGTGATGCATGAGGCACCAATCAAACTCTCCATAGGGACTGGAAGAGTAACCAGTGGGGGGAGTAAACTCTAAGTAACGAGATCAAATTCCTAAGTTCATGCTAAGCCCAAAATTTTGATGACATGTGGACTCAAAATTTTGTGCTCTATTCAAAGGTGACACGATTGCTGCCGATATAAGATAATATTCTTTTTCCGCCTGTATTTTTTTATTTTTTCATAGTCAAATGAAATCTATGATACAGAGGAGGAAATGAGTGTCGCAAGTAAGAAACTATTTCTAGCATTAGAACATACATATTCTCAATGCAAGGAGGTGCATGCGGGAGATGGAAACTCGGGGGAATGTTTCCTCTTGGGTATAGGGTGTCAAGATGCAAAGGATATAAACAAGGCTCTGTTTGGCTGATGATGCAAACTGCTGAGGTGATATGATTATAATGCGAAAGAGAGAATCGAGAATAGGCTCAATACTGCAAGCAAGAGAATGAGATACAATTACAACTTAACACCAAAAAATGTCCTTTTTCGTGAATTTAGTCCACTTGGTTTGAAAAATGGGCAAACTTACACCAACTAGAAGTCCTTTCAAATCCAATTTATGAGTGAGAAAGAGACAAGTTTGCTCGACAATATTTTCACTTTTTGAGAGAGTCAGAAAAGAGCGTAAACTAGGCTCATTAGGATTCCCACTAGGTATAGGTCAACATGCTTATGAGGAAGAAAGGAGGTTCAATTGTAAATTCATGTATTAACTATAAGGGACTCTCAGTCCTATGGACAAAAATATCTGCATGGGCACCGAATGGCACAGAGGATCTAACTAGGGTAACCATGTTTGGTAAGTCTCTACCATTCCATAATGACACTTCTAATTGTATAAAGAAGGTTCTGTGTCGTTGCTAAATGGGTTCGTACCTAAGACATATGATCTGCAGTCATAGGATAGTGTAAATGTTCATAATGAATTGATGACCTATCCTATATGTTGGTTGACGAAAATACCTGTCCAAAGTTACGAACAGACGACATGGCGCTAAAAACCACAATAATCCTTGGATCAAACCACCAAAACCAACTCTATCCACTGCAGTATTAGTCCATTAAGCCAAAATATTGGACAAAACTATGCAAAGTGGGTAAAAGTTTTCTATAAATAGTAAAAAAACCAATTTTAGTATACCGTTTGTATTTTTTACCCAAATAGTGCATTTGGGACCAAATTTCCTCTGAATTTCAACTAATGATTGTGGGAGCTATGTGTGAAAGAATCAACAACCGTCTAGACCAACTAATTCATATTTCTCCTCTCTTTATTTATAGTGGATTATAATATGCAATTATGTCTCCTTTTTTGAGAATTTTAGGGCACAATTTAGAAACTAGGGTATATGCCGGCTATAGATCATCGGGTCACGTATACACATACCTATATGTGAGTGTTTTCAAAATATAAAACATATAAGTAGCCCTATAGGCGACTGTGTAAACTGTAGCTCACGTACATGTCCATGGATAAAGTTTTTAAAATGTTGCTAACTCAAAAAATGGTTTGAATCTTGCAGGATGGTGCTAGAGTGGAGAGAAATAGAGCATGAAGAAGTGGATGCTTTAGTGGAGAGATATCCAGGGGCCCAAATCTCTTTAAAAGGATGTGTTCTATACAATTTTGGGGCTCTCAAAGGTATGAGGGCTCAAGTGAGACTACTTCAGTTGCTAGTGAAATACTGAGATTCGGATACTGAGACATTCAACCTTGATGGACAACCATTGAGGATTGAATTTGAGGACATATACTTCTTAACATGATTGTCGTGTCAAGGTGAGGTGGTCAACCTAAAATCCCGGGGAGATGGGAGTGGCATGAACATAGAGGATCCAAGAAGGTGGGGATCCAATTCCTGATCAGAGTGATCAAAAATCTGAGTCTCAATATTGTTGTCCTAGTGTTGACATGAATCATAGTGTTGGCCTCTTTGAACTAGGCATCGAGGCCACTTATGTTCTATTCAGTGGAGTTCTTGTAATCCACAGTTTACAATTGATGTACCTCATTGTTGGCCAACATGAAGAGCTGACTGATAGACTGCAAACTAGGTATAAAGAGGAACTTCGGGTTCACGTCTATCCTATTTAGTTTTTTCTTCGAGCAGATTCTAGGCTTGGGCCTTAGAGTTGAGATTGTTCCGCATGGAAATTGTGATCTAGACATGGCATGATGGACTAAGGTGATGAGGCAGAAGGGAGGTGGTAGGGTGCCAACACCCTACAATGATGATTTTTTCCTATGGTGGAGTTAGAAGGTGATGGCTCTGGAGGACTACCCTTATGCAGGGATTGATTTCAGAGGAGATCTGTACATGTCATTACCACCATCTTTCGCCTATGGAGACATAGGTATGCCAAGTTTTTGAATATTTCATTTTTTTGTATTTTTGTATAAGAAAACAAAAATATTTTTGGATGATGTCAAGTACTAACTAAACATGTATGTGACGCAGACGTGGGTCCGCAATGGCTAGACAAACTTCCACGACACTGACGGAGGTACCAGGGTGATGAGCCAACGGGAGGGGACGTTGATAGAGTGCTTCAAAACATGTAGGGAAACCTATCTTGTTTGATGTAGAGGATTCCCATGGTTAAGGTAGAGGATCTATCGAAGGCGATGCAGTGGTAGGTGGTAGGTGTGTCCCACGCTTGGGTTTGACTCTTTCGACGTCTCGTAAATGCCATAATATTCTATCACAACACACATCCAGTGCCACATGCGTAGATGTCGTGATTATTGTATGATTTATTATATATGTATTTTGAGGGTGTTAGCCCCAATTTTGTACTATAACATCATATTTTTTGGAGAGATGAAATATATAAGGGTGAAATCACGAAGGTGGGTTACACTTTCATGACAATCAGGTCTCCAAAATTTCGAAAAACATTTTTTCGGCCGAACTAATAATATTTTTCGGCCGAAAACTATTATTTTTGGCCGAACTATTTTTCGGCCAAAAAAATAAACGTCAAATCGAACAGTGCAATAACCGCCCCCTCGATTTGCATGTAGAAATTTGGTCGACCGGATATTTTCTTTCCGGCAATAATTTTTCGGCCGAAAGATAGTTCGATCGAAACATTGTTCGACTGAAAAATAGTTTGGCCGAACTATCTTTCGGCTGAACTAGATTTCAGCCAAACTATATTTCGGCTGAAAGATGGTTTATATATTAGCCACACATCGAATTTGCAATGTTTTACAAAAATTTCTCCTGCGAATAGCTCGTTCTCTCTATTGTCATATGGCTCTGTGAGAGCTCTGTTGTCGTATGGCTTTGTGTATTCGCGAGCACAAATCTGTTTATTCGCTGTCGTGAGGAGGTCGTCGGGAGGTCGCTGAGTGCACGGACGTGAGGCGGAGGTCACTGGGAGGTCGCGAGCGCAGCAGACATGAGGCCGGGGTCACCGGGGTCGTCGAGAGGTCATGAGCGTCGGGGATAGGTAAGTTTCTTGGATGTTTAAAATATGTTTTAAATGTAAATATTTTTAAAATGTATGTGTTTGGACTGTTAATTACATTTGTTGGACTGTTAAAATGTATGTGTTGGGCGGGCCTTTATATATGTAATTTATTTATACCACTGGATTCTTGTGCCCAGGCCAAAGCAAAAGCATAGGAACAATGAATAAATAATTTAGTTCCCTAAAGACAACTTTCGAGTTCGAGAACCCTGATAGATTATATGCCTCGAAAACCGGATACACCCTGATTTCATTTATCCAAAATGCTGTTGGAGAATGTTTACGCTCCACACCTTGACTTGACTTGAGGAAGCGCTTAGGCCCAACCAAGATGGAGGGACACTCTGCATTTAATTGACATGGATTTTTCTCTTACCAATGTGATTGTTTTCATACTAGTCAACAACCCAACTTACTTGAGCGATGTGGGTAAAGGATCCACTGATTGTAATTCTGTGAGGAAGCCGAATGGTTTCTGGGTGTTGTGGGTACTCGAGTTCACACCTTCGTGCTTGTGTGTGGGTGCTTGCATGATGATTAGTGTTGGGTTGGAGTAGAAATTGGACGTGAACCCACCTTTGTGTAGATCCCCTTTTTTCTCTCGAATTGTTTCTGTTTGGACCTCTGTCATCTCACCAACAAACGTGTAGTTCTGGGCGTCTTCCTCTGGGTTCGGTGGCCAAACCCTTTTCATACCCAAGGTCCGTGTAACAACTCCCTAGTGGGCTCTTTCTTGGCACCATGAGTAATCGGGTATTGCCAGTGACTTCTCTTTTTACCAGGGACACTCAGAGATAAGGTTTCAAAATTTATGACCATGGGCATACGCTTTGAATTGTTGTCTAATTTTGATGGATTGCAGTTGGGAATAAATTAATAACATAATCAATTTGGAAGAATATCTTCTTATAAAATAAGTGTTACTATTCCTTAAGAAGAATTGTATTACCCTTGTGTCATTGATTATATATTATGAGGAATGATAAATAGCTCCTTTAATGACACATTACCTTTTATTTGTTGTAATTTGTGAGATTATATATCCTCGATTGGTTGTTTAGTTCCTTACTTATAATGACTCTCAACTGTTGGAGAACTCACACTTATAAATGGACTTATATAACCATTATAGAACAAGAAAGGGAAACATTAAGGGCATATATTACACAATATTTTATTTTACCATGATGCTATGTTTATTGACATCATATACA
>JASDQU010170666.1:0-21172 GCA_032191745.1 Picea mariana | reverse complement strand
GAAGCCTGGAGAGACGGAGAGCTGAAGTAAATCTTGACGGTCCAATAATCTGAGAGGATCTTAGCCATTGATCTTCTAAGAGCCATGTGTCACCGGATCCAGGGATTTGAATAAAAGCTAGTGGGGCCAGATAAGTTTTGCAATTTGATATTTTCATAGTCCGAAGACACAAAGTAATCCCCAACCATCAGATTAAGGAGGAAATGCGGTGCAAATCCTTGGACTCTGGGTGAAGACTCGAAGTGAATCTTAGTTGTCTGATCCAGAAGGACACATGGTGACAGATTGGCCAGTTCAGGAATGCAGAGTTCGAGAGAATTGAAAGTGTGCTAGTATGGAAACTCCTGAAGTCCCGAAGCCCGAAGATCCGAAGTGATGGGGCATGATGACGTCACTTGGAGGTGATGTGAACCCCAAAATTTCTGAAGTGACATAGCTTGTGAGTGTCACCTTGGATGACAAGGACACATGGAATGTGTGCCACATGTCAGTAAGTTTTGAGAGTTTGGAGTATTTAAAAGTCAGCTAGAAAGTGACACGTGTCACCCACCTGATTGGGCCACGTGTCTGCTTCCAGTATTTTTCCATGTGGCGAAAGATCATGCGGTCCAGAGACTGGGCACTTCGGAGGGGAAAGATGTGACAGGTAGTGTTGGGTTGAAAACTCCTGAAGACCCGAAGTTTGGAGTACGTATCGACCGTTGATTCCAGAAGACACTCATCGAAGGATCGTCGACTTTAGGTAAAATCACTCTGGGAGAAAGTGTAGGAGGAAGGTTTGAAACTTTCAAAGCCTGAAGAGCCGAGGCGATTCATAGCCGCTGATCTGTGGGAGGACACCCGTCGAAAGATCATGAACTCCGGGTAAAAGTGTTCCGGGAGGAGGCAAGCGAGGAAAGTTGAGAATCCCGAAGTGCAGAGTCTCGAAGTGGATCTCGATTGTTGATTGTGAAAGAGGATGAGGACCATTGATCTGGTCCTGGCTGAAAGTTTTGATGTCCCAAAGATCTGAACAAGCGCTTTTTCAGCTAAGCGCAAGGTCATGGCCATGGTCATATGCAAAATTGGGAGCTGAGGGAAGGAGGGCTAAGGGCCAAATTGGTTGTCTTAGAGACAGAAAGGTGATAATAAAGGATTTAGCCGCGGTTTCTAGACGTGGTCACCTGGGAAGGTGGTTTGAGGGAAGCGCCTACGCAGGAGGAGTTCTGTGTCGGCCAAGGATAACAGGACACTGTTAATTTTGGAGAATGGGGATATGATCTCCATGAACAAAAAAAAAGAAGAAAGAGACTTGTAGCATGGTTTGGCAATTTTGTTTATCATATGCATAATTCTAACAAAATGGTCGCTTGCACATTTTGCATAATTAAGGGGCTTAAGCACATCAACTCAGGATGTGTATTGAGGAAACGGAAGAAGGCAAGGGAGCCTCCAGTCATGATAAGGAGGCCGAAGGCCAGAATACCAAAGTTGGTAATGCAGAGACATAGTCCAATGGATGCAAGGGAAAAGGAGAGTAGGAAATGTTACTAGAAACGGTAAGAAGCCTGGAGATGGAAGTGCAGAGATACAATGAAGACAACGAGAGACTAATGAGAGAGAAAAGTCATTTAATGCTCGAGTGTTGAAGAGCTTAAATCAGATGCAGAGACAAATGAAGAAGGGATCAAAATCAATAAAAGAGGAAGAAGGCAGGTGCCATGAAAGAATGGATGATCGTGGAAGAGTTGTTTATTCTAGAAGTGCTAGTAGATCTAATGGACACCACTCACCTCCTTACTCAGAAAGAAATTTTTATGCATCGAAAGATCCCGTAAGCAGTCCAGAGGTGTCTCTTGTCAGACACCAAAGAAGGAAACAAGAGATAGATAGTTTGCAAGGAGAGCTGAGGAATATCAAGACACCTTCCTTTGATGGTGAAAGAGAAAGGGAAGATGATGTCAAAGCATGGTTGCTTAGACTCCAGAGATATTTTCAGTTGCATAATTATTCATCGAACCTGGAAGCCAGGATTTCCACCTACCATTTACATGGGAAAGTTGCAATGTGGTGGGACCAACTGAAGCAAGTGGAACATGTTAATGAAAGTAGGATCACTTGGAAGCAGTTCAAGAAGTACTTCCAGAAGGAGTACCTCTCAGAGCATTTCTATGACAAGAAAATGCAGGAGTTCTTTGAAATCGGGTTGGGAAGCATGACTATGGTAGAGTACAAAAAGAAGTTCTTGGGATTGTTAAAGTATGTCAGGTTCATTGTGATTATTGTTTTTTGGTCAGTTAGGTGTGATGTGAGGCTGCCCTGTATCCAACTTTCTAGACTTTGTGGGGGTGGGTGATATTATGTGGTGTTGATTTTCTATATCTCTTTTTGGGTCAACATTCTACTTGTCGAAACTTTTTGTAAAAGTCTAAGGAGGACATGACTAATTTTTTATATGATTATAATTTGGGAACTACATATGGAAAAAAAATTATTAGAAAAAAGGAACATACAAATTTACTATTAAGATACACATTTTATTATAAAATTCTTGTTTACATTTTATTATAAAATTCTTGTTTATATTTTATTGTAAAATTCTTGTAATAATGATATACACATTTACTATATTGTAAAATTATTGTAATAGAGACATACACATTTACTATTAAGATGCACATTTTATTATAAAATTCTTGTAATATTTTACTGTAAAATTCTTGTAATATTATTGTAATAGGACATACACATTTACTATTAAGATGCACATTTTATTATAAAATTCTTGTAATATTTTATTGTAAAATTCTTGTAATAGTGATAAACATATTTACTACATTATAAAATTATTGTAATAGGGACATACACATTTACTATTAAAATGTACATTTTATTATAAAATTATTGTAATAGGAACATACACATTTACTATTAAGATGCACATTTTATTATAAAATGATTGCAATAAGGACATACACTAAGATGCTTAAAATTAAAATTGGTTATTTTCATTATAATTTTTTTTATAACATTAATATTGTAGGGGTAAAATTGGAAATTATTTTATATATATATTTTTATTGTAATAATTTATATATATATATATATATATATATATATATATATATATATATATATATATATAAAGTTTTAATAATATTGTAAATGTATTTATTTTATTAGGACTTTTATTTTTATTTTAAATAATTAATATTAAAAAGAAAGAGAAATTGTAATTTAATTTAATATTAATGTTTATGAGTGACAATCAAGGTGGCAAGTGCAGGAGGGGTTATTCTTGACTCTAGAGGAAACATTGAATTCAGTTTCACATGGAGCCTTGACCAAACCTATAATAATCAATCAGAGGCTTACGCCTTGCTCCAAGGAGTTCTTATAGCCAAGGAGAATCATGTTCAACAACTTACCATCCTCAGAGGCTCCAGAAACACAATCAGATACTTTGTTCAAGGTTCCTCGCCGGGGGATGCACATCTTGGCTCCATTATCAGGTAAATTAGACACACTCTCAAGGCTACATTATCAAGAAAATTAGACACACTCTCAAGGCTATTGCACAAGTCTCTTTTTACCACATCCTCAAGAAAAATAATGGACTAGCAGACACATAAGAAAACCTAGCTACCACCTTGGAAAAATGGGTTCTACGTATCAATGAGAGGTCTGTTCTCTCTCTAATACTGTGATTAATGATCGTCACATATGAATTCTTAAGTGGAAAACAAGTGAGATCTTCGGGATCAAGTCAAGGCATTAGCATGAAAGGTAGCACGTTGACTCACCATGCCAATACCATGCAGAACTGGTTATATGTACAGATAATTTTGTCACCTTGCACTTGGGACCTCTGGTTTTGGTTCATGTAGATGGCTCTTAGTAGGTTGTTTGCAGTTATGATGCATATGGTTGCGTTAAATTGTTTGTCGTTCCTCATCATTTCCATTAGTGGTTGGGCTCTCGAGCGTGGGAGAAACTCCATATGGGCCTAGCGATGGCTTTATCATTTCACAGGGGTAGGCCTTTGGAATAGTGGGATAGAAAAAAACATTATTGTTGCAGGTTTGATTCAAGTGCACTCTTGGTTGGGCGAGTTAGAGAGGAAGTTAGTTGCATAAAACTTGAATTGGGGTTTATAGTTGTGGGATTTCTCTCTAGCCATCAATTTCCCATATTCAAAGCTAATGTTGGTCAGTTTCGGGCAAAGCATAATAATTTTTAGAAGAAAGGAAACCATGTTTGGGTGGGTTTTCATCCTCAAATCATGTTTCCCAGACTGTGGTCGTTCAAACCAAGCATTGGGGGAGCCTTCTCTTGGTTTAGGTTGCATGCTGGGAAAGAACTAATGGAAAATGAGAAGGATGATGCTCATGCTACTCCTCACCCGGACCTTCAAACAGAGTACTCGTGGAATGTTATTCATTAATTGCAGATAATAGTTCATGGTTTGACCTCCCAGGTTTGATTTATCTAGGAAATATTAATTCAAAAATGAACAACAATGTATCAGATGCACAATGAGATTGACGCCTTGTGCTCCCAATTGAATGAATTGCAAGCTACGTAAGCACCCACCCCTCTTGCCCCCATGCTGGATTTGACTGTAAGTGGCTCGTCCCCCTCAATTGGAAGTTGTTAAGTACCAATGATATGAATACAAAATACACCAGAATAAATCCAAGAATAATATATGAAACCCATACTTTATTATAAGAAAACCCTTGAGGTAGGGCAACAACATACAATGGATCCTATTATGGAAGGGATCCTCTCCTGTTCACTTTCCTCTTTGAGGGGGCATTATCCTATTGAGCTACTTCTCCAAATACAATACTTCTTTTCATATCTCATTACATTGCTTGAACCCCTTTATATCGTGCTACCACCCACCTATGAACATTCTAGAGGAGAAACCTTCTAGAAGTGGAACCTTATAACAAGTTCTCTTACATTTATTATATCTAACTACCATAGTGAGACTCATTTAATACTATACTGGACCTATTCCACCTTACATTGAATGGCCTCCACTATTATCACTATGGGCCCTCTGCCCCCCTCTCTACCTCTCTAGATACCTAACACACTACCTCTCTAGCTACCTAACATTCCATCCCCCTTATGAAAGCGTTGTCCTCAATGCTTGTTATGAGAGTGTACATCCATATACCAGGTGTTGAGCACTCAACACACCCTAAAAGTATACATTCATTTGTTACTTTTGAGTACCATTTGATCCTTTACACTGTCTATTTTTCCTTCAGTATGAAACTGATACTTGCGCTTATTTTTATGTTCATGTTTGAATTTTCTAAAGCCTGCCTAAACATACAACAAAGAATCATCTTAATCGTAAAGGATCCTTAATAAGATACTTAGGGAATCATCACACCAAAGCTTTCCCCGACGCGCTTAAGAGTTCGACATTGGTAAATGTTAAAGTTGTTAAAAAACGTATGAGAAATTTAAAATAGCCGAACACCGATCTTCATCGATGTCGGCAAAAGAAAGTCTTTATTTTTACAATTTAACTTTGGCAGAGGTATCGTCGAAGACCGATCCATTCGGCTTCGACAGGATAACTAAAAGGTAAGCATCGCGCAAAGAGAAGAGAGGTATCGCCGATTGCCGACACCCGACACGATTTCAGCGTCGGGGAGTTACAAAATAAAATACACATTAATTTTACATTTTAAAGTGTCGATCCCCAACCTCCATGCCGGAGAGATACGATGTGATGAGACGTTTACCCATGGATCTGTTAAGTACGATGCATTTAAAGTGTGAATAAGATTGCATATCACGCATTAGTTGCTAATTCGTGCGCAAATCAAAGGAATTTGTTTTATCTTACCGATACAATGCATCTGCCTCCGCGCCTCCACTGTCAACCAACTAGGATTTAATTGTGAAGAACCGATGGTAGTTTATTTTGAATTGCATTTATTAGTTGTATTAACTGGTTGATACGATGGATAGAGTCTCTCCAGTTATATGTTGTCAAAGTCATTGTGTATTACCTTATTCTGCACGACAAATATTTCAGAACAAATAGAGGAGAAAAGCTAACAATCCGGAGAAGTCGCCCAAAGTTTAGTGAGTATTAGACAACTATCTTAGCAAGCATTACAGGTATGTACCCTCTTATGATGTTTTACGCTTCATTTTTATGTTCACAACCCAATGCTTCTTTGTACACATGTTTAAGGGTTGTTTTAATTGCAGGAACAATGCCTCCAAAGAAACCCTCCACCAGAAAATCCCCAAGAGTGCCAAAACCGCAAGAACCAGAAGCAGGAGAGGGATCCTCCCCAACAGTTGCGAGAGAGTTATAATTCGCCCCAAAACCGGTGTCTATCATCAAGATAGCTTCCAAGAAGGCCTTTTTTCACCCTCTAGCTTTCAAAGACACAGAGATAAACATGGGAGCCAAAACAACATTCCCTCGTTGGGAAGAATTATTTAAGAAAATCAAGAAAGAACCCGTCGAATATACCCTGCACAACGATCTTGATACAAGGAAGCTCGATGATGATGTCCTCCCAAACATCCATAGGGATTATCTACACATGGTGGCAATTCAGACTTCGGTGTTTCCTTGCATCAAGCTCCTAAAGTGGCTCATTGAATACACTGACACGCATAAATGTTTAATCAATGATGATAATGGTGGATGTGTCGGGGTTTTCTTGCCATAAGAGGTTGAGAGTTACTACAAGCTCAGGGAGTTGGAATAAAATATGAGCAATGATTTCGTTCTGAGTTTCTATGTGTCACACGATACCAACAAAATCATTGCGTCGTGGTGGAGGGAAGACAAAAAATTCACGAACCGAACTGTCGACTGGTACCCAACGACTAATCTAAGGGAACCATACAAATACTTGATGGCTCTTCTCTGCAGGTTGCATGGGGAGAAATATTGCTTCTGGTTTTTAGAAGCTTGGATGCCCCTAGCTTATACAGTGGCCATTTTAGGCATGGGTTTCAATTGGGGTGCCATCATCTCCAAATAATTGAGAACCTGCATAAGACAAGCCCATACGCCAAAAGAGGGGGAAACCCCCTCCTTCTACATGGCCTCGTATCTGTTAGACTTCATCTGCGCTAGGAACATTTTCTCTAGAATGAACTTGAACTGGCACTCCTCGGAGCTTCCGATCCATGTATACTTCAACATCTTACGGGATTACAGGTAAAAAAATTCCTATGCCCTGATCTATGACCAGTTCATTGCATGTATCTATTTTTTGTTGTTCAGGAAAGAGTGCCCTAGGCTGTCAAAAGAAGAAAAAAAGGTTATATCCAAAATTGGTCACTGGTATCTAGATGACTGCAAGACCTACATCACGCTTTTTTGAGCCACAGGGGCACCCCATTTGTTACCCATATATGTTCCTGACTGACTAGTGTTAGGGGAAATTTTCTACCAGACCATCCTGCAAGGATACAATGCCACTTTAGTAAAGGACAAGAAGCGGGCCTTCATCCCGTATGGGTTTCATATTGGCTTCTACATGGTCAAAGATATCGCACATGCTAAGCAAGAAGGGCTGAATCAACTCGAATTCTAGTTCCACACTGATCAATTTCACAAACATGACCCTAGGGGACTGGTCATACAACATGCATCATATTTATCATCATGTTGGCCTTATGCCCATGATCGGTTAGAAGATGAAATCTTCACTGAAAACGCTCAAGATTGGGATCAAAAGGCATCAAGGAGGGATGACCCTCGAACGACCAGGTTCAAAGCTATGAGTTGGGAAGAGCAAGCAACATCTTTGGAGAAAACAACTCAAGAAATTCTCAGGGCTTGGGAAGGAACTATAGCATCTGAACCCGACAAAGGAATAGGCGATCCCCAAGAGGGCATCAAGGTGGCGACAGTTTATCAGGAATCCTCGGTACAAATCAGGGATTCCCCTGAAGTTCAAGCTGCGCAAGGGATGGGTGCACTTTTGTACCAACAAAGCCAACTGCTAATGAAACAGGTGCAGGATGATCTGTACCTTATCATAGCGCTCGTGCTTCCAACCGATACCCGAGGAAGAAGCCTGACGGTGTCTAGAGGCCCCGATTCCACAGACCTTGGGAACACTGACGGGTTAGACAACATTGGATCCACAACATCATCGGTCAACTCCCCTGCGGATAAGAAAAGTCAAATAGAGACAGGATGGATGTCAATAGAAACACGAGCACTTAATCCCCTCAAAAAACTTATACATATATATAGTGACGACGAAAGCCTGGAACCATCTCACGAATCCTCTATGTGTGTTCAAGAGGAAAAGGGTCCCAAGAAAGTTTCCTCCCCTGAGCCCAAGGTTCAAGACAAGGAGGTCTCGCAAGAGAAAAAAGAAGCCGAAAGCAGTCTCGACACAAAGGAACCCAATGAATCAGAAACCGAAGCAGGTCCGACTGACAAGCCCAAATCAAAGGAGGCAAAGAAAGGGTCCCCACAAAAGGAAATCGAAAGTTCTATAGCCGACGAGAAAATATGTAACGAGTCTATGCCCGACACCTCCATTTTCCCCAACACTCAAATCCTCGATGAGCGAAAAGTAGGAGTCAGACCCGCAAGGTATAATGAGGAAGTTCGAGAGTCCAATCTTGAACAAATATACACCACCAATAGTTTGGGAAACAAGCTAATGTGAGCAATGAACAAATACCAGAGCTAGTAGACGAGATAGCAGATATCTATGCAATATCCTACGATCAGAAGAGAAAGGCCATTGTTGAAAGGATTGTGAATAAAAGAAGGATCTCGTTGGATCACTCCATATTAGTTACTACAGAGGAGAACTTGATCAACACAAAAGACGCCCGGAAATCTGAACTGATTGGCATAGAAAAATCCCTCTTAGATGCCATCTTGGACATAGCTAGGAGAGATGAAAAGGAACTAGTCACATCCCTAAAGGATCTCGAACACTTGTGCCAACTTGCCGAATAATACAAAGGCGCCACGCAGACTGTTGTGTATTTGAAAGGTGAGTTCGTAGGAGTTTACAATGAGTTTAAGAAGGAGAGACACTTGTTAACTGAAAACATAGCTGAGTTCCAGGAGGACACTCTCATGGCACTCCTGACTTGCAAGGAGATGGAGTGATGGTATAAAAGGGAACAACAAGCGGTAGAAAGACTCGAACATTGAGGCAGTCCAGCAAGGTCGAGATAAGGAAAAACATGGAATTCAGGTGATAGGAAAAAGTAGTCTTAATCGCATGAAGTGATCAACCGAGTACTGGGCTAATATGTCTCAGGACCCACATCGAGAGATCCAAGAAAAATGGACCAGGTGTAATAAGCACTGGGATAAAATTAACAAAATAATGAAGGATCTCGGGCTCCCTGAGTTCGACACTCCCAATAATTTCATTGATCTGAGCGACGTGGTCAAGCGGCATGTCGAACAAGATGCGCTATGGACCGAAGAGTTCACAAAAATAGCCGATGCGAAGCTAGGGAAAGTACGAATATTCGCAGAAAATCCGATCAAATCCCGAACCATGCTACAGCAGCTGAACTCCAGCTTAGTAAAGTACCAGGTGCATGCAGTAGACATCAGGGGAATATATGCAGCCCCGATGGAACATCATAGATTTCCATGGGCCCAAACTACCGATAAACTTTTTTTCAGCTGGACTGAATACGGGAGCATTCATCCTTTCCAAGAAGTATCTCGGGACGACTGTTAAAGAAGCTGGTAGAAGATAACACGACGTGGCGATTTTTTTTTTGTTTAAACTACAATTAGCCGTTAGTTTCGGTTAAAACTCTATATTATAAATAAATACATCGGCCAATGAGAAAATGCTCGATGGTTGTTGTAAGAACTCTTTCTTTTTGGTTGTTAAGAATTATTTTGAGATTGCTACGAATTGAGAAGTCCTTCTAGACCAAAGACAAACTATTTTCATCAAATGCATGTGATTGGACCTGGAGAAGAACTACTTCCTATCCTATTTCATGAATGATGCAATAATGAGTAAGAGAAATTAATTATGTTGTCAAGTTATCTGGTGCAATGTTTTGATGTTCTTTGTTTTAATGATGAAGATAAATTGTTGTGTTATTATGTAATGGATGGTTATGGTAGATGAAGTATTTTGCTTGCCATTATCTTATTACATATGTTATTTCTTTCTAATAGTTAGTTTCTCAGACAGTAATTGGATGCTCACATGGTTAATGTATTAGTACTAGGCCTGTGGTATAGAGTAATTGTCTGCATGTTGAGAAATGGGTTATCCCAAGCTTAACCTCTTCCCCAATAGTTAAAACTTAATCCTGTTAATTATCAAGTTGGTTTATGTTGGCTTGCATTTCTCATATCAGCCCCACCCAAGAGAAAATACAAAAGAAAATAGTCCTAACTGAAGGAAGAGCCTTCACAAATAAACACAAATCCCATCGATGAATTGGACGGATCGCAAGATCTGGAGAACCATTCCATTTTAAATGCTGCAGAGTCTAATTGGGCCTCGGTGGTGAGTTTGGTTCCTACTATTGAGTCAATGGATTTAGGTTCCATAAAAAGAATTGGTGCTAGAAGGAGGGCATGAGAATGAATGGCTGAGTATATATTTTATCTATCATTTCAAACAGCCTATAGATTTGTAATATCCCACATGCATGGCTAGTTTGTCACAAGACAACTCACACACGTTGAGTATTCCCAAAATGGATAACTCACCCCAGCCTGATGAAGAACCTTTTCACCCTGAAATACCTTACGCCCTTCCTCACGAGGAAGTGAATCAATTCAAGAGAATCACTAGAGCCTACGCCCGACAAATCAGTGTGTTGTCCTTATCTCCAATACTCCCTCAAAGAAAACAACAAAGCAAACCAATGTTTAACACTCCCGACGAAGTTTTTGTACACTCCGTAGAAGACTTAATAGATTTCACAATTACCAAAATCCAAGAACCTCTTGATCTGATACCTGAAACACCAACCGCCGACATCTCCGAGCCAAATGAATTTTTGAAAGAAGAAGAGTTCGACTCAGATTCCGAAGGTATGGAGGGTAATAATAACCATGAGTAAGAAAGAAAAATCTCTCTTCAAAACAATCAGCCCTGGTTGGCTGGAGACGTCGTGTCCGTCACTGGATGAGTACATAATCTTCCCCGTCATCCAGAGAAACTGCGTCCAAAGTACAACCTCGAAACTTCAGGATTACCTGAAGATCACATTAAGAAGTTCATACTCGCGATCAGACTTATGAACGTTCAACATGAAGATGTACTCTGTAGAATCTTCCCCTACACATTTGAAAATGCAGCTTCCACGTGGTATTTCAACTTTCCAGTAGGATCGATAACCAGCTGGACTAAGTTCCAAAAAGACTTTCTATATAAGTTTGCAGAAGAAACTACCATGGGGCCCCTTATGGCTGAGTTGTTTGTAGCCACCATGAGTCCTAAAGAAAGGTTCAAAGATTTCAATCAAAGATTCATGGCCATCTTAAACAAATTCCAGCCCACGGCGAAACCAACTCAAGAGTTACAAATCGAGGTTTATGCCAATGCGTTCCCGGATTCTATTTCTATGTTTGTAAAAAGAGTCGCTAAGCGAACCCTGGCATAAAATTTTGAGGAGGCCAAGACAATAGAATTCCAGATGAAATTATGTAAAGAGGGCCAAGTCTCCTTAGTGAAAAAAGAAAGCCAACCCCCTCCTAGGAGAGGACTCCTTCTGACTATACCTCTTGGAAAACTGGTTGAACAGACCCCCAACAAAGGTAATGGTGATATAGAAGATCTATAATGCATGGTTAAGAAATTATCAAACAAAATTATAGACATGAAGAGAAATGCAGGGGAGGGAAACCAAGGCCAAAGGCCCTATAAGCCTTTCTTTAAAAGAAACCCTCCTTTCAAAGCAATTGAACCTCCCCCCACTAACTTAAATATCGATCTAGGGAATGTCGCATCTGATTCTTTCTGTACTTATCATCAGGAAAACCACTCCGAAAGAGACTACCCTCAATGGGTCCACGCCATGAATTTGATGGCCAATCTGTTTTTAGAGGAAGTCTCCCTGGCCGAACAGCCAAGCAGTTTGGTTATGAATATGGAGGACCAGAAAGAAGTTGACCCACCACAAGACACAACCATGTTGATATGGGATCCCGAACTGATCATGCCTTCCGATGATCTTTTTGAGTCTCGAAAACAACCCGTGGAAATTTCGGTGATACATATGCGCAGTAAGGGTCCACCCAACTCAAAAGATACCAATGCCACCCAAGCTTCGCAAAGTAAGTTAAATCCCGACCACCCGAAAACGTCTTTCACTCTCGGTAAAAATCCTATAATCATTCATACCCAAGTGTCGTCCAAACTAGATTACAACGTGGTCGAAGATTTGAAGAAGCCAAAGGCCAATATTTCAGTTATGTATATATGAAGGATCCCTTGGCAGAAAGACTTTATGTTACAAGCCTTGAACTCTGTGGAAAACTCGATGATGGGCAATGGCTCAAAAAGAAGTTTGACTCACACAGGTCCAGTGGGAAAACAAGCTTTGAATGCCTATTTGGAAGATAGAAAAGAAAAAACTTTTATTCCCCCGTTCCTCCTAACGTTTGAAATCTTCAATAGAAACATCCACAATTTTTTAGTAGATTCTGGAGCATCCTCCAAAGTCATGCCCTTATCTATTTGCAAGAAATTGAACGTCGTTCCTCTCAAGACTGATAAACATGTCATACAAATGGATAGGACCCAGGTCAAAGTCATAGGATAACTCAAAGACATGATGATTAGGATATCGATGCACCCCACGTTTGCACAAGTGATCAACATTATTGTAGTATATATCCCAGAGGCATATGGGCTATTACTTAGCTGAGATTGGTCTGAAAATATAAACGGTTACTTCAGTACAAACTGGGCACACCTTTGGCTACCACTGAAGGGATACAAGAACATGATTAGAATTGATAGGGAGAGATATCTGAAACATACAGTCACTGATTTAGAAAACCCTAATGAACCCTCGTCCACAGATTTCCCCATACTGGGCAATTATTCCTGTGATTCCTACTTTGGAAACTTTGCTCCCCTCTTATTTGATGTTCCTCTTACTCAAAACTCCGAATTGATTTTCCAATACAAATCGTCGGTACCGACATGAGACACCCTCTTCTGCCAAAACTCGACGCTAGAACTTGCAAAATGAGAGGTCAAGGAGCAAGAAAATAATAAGGGAAACAAAAATAATGATTCTCGTTCACAAATTTGGACCCTCTATTTTGATGGATCTAAATCTCAAGAAGGGTCTGCAGCAGGATGAATCCTCATCAATCCTATTGGTAAACGTCATTTCTTGTCATGTAGGCTAGAATTCGATTTTACCAACAACACTGCCGAATATGAAGCTCTAGTACAAGGATTAAGGAAATCCATAGATTGGGATGTCGAAGGATTGAAAGTTTTCGGGGACTCCGAAATTATTGTTAGACAAGTAAGAAATACTATACATTGCAATTCTCCTCATTTGAAGAACTATCAACAGGAGGTTCATAGGTTAATAGAACACTTTGAGGATTTTAACATCACTGCGATCCCCAGAACAAAGAATATTCTTGCTGACTCCTTGGCCACAGCCGCTTCCAAGCTGTCACCTTTAGAAGATTATGAAGCCTCCTGATTCACTGTGGAACTGCTCTACAAACCGTCGGTACCTAATAACATTTCTAATTGGAAAGCCTTTGAAGGAGATGAAGAAATCATAAACTTCTTGACTAACCAAGACAATTTCAAAGACCTCGCTATTGACGATGAAGAATTCCAAGAGTTGTCCATAGAAACTGATCCTCGGACAGGACGACCTATGGATAAATCAAAGAGTCACATGATCCCAAAAGGGATAACAAATCTAGAAAATATTTTTGATCTAAAGGAGTGATTTAAGGGACCCAAAAATGCAAAGACTAGTAGCTTTTGTCCCTTGCATGAAACTATAAATCTTGGGACCCCAGAGAGTCCAAAGAATTTGAATCTGGGTCAGACTATATCTAAAGAAGAGAGGAAAGCTTACCTCAAATTATTCAGACAATACCAGGATGTCTTCACGTGGTCCTATAGGGATTTGAAAATGTATGATACCTGCATCATTCAACACACCATCCCTTTAAAACCAGAATTAAAACCTTTCCAACATAAGCTCTAAAATTATCACCCATCCTTGGAGCCTCTTATGTATCAGGAATTAAAGAAGCTCTTAGATGCCAAGATCATTTTTCAGGTTAGGCATTCCACTTGGGTAGCGAACCTTGTTCCAGTGAGGAATAAGTCAGGGGAGATCCGCCTATGCGTAGATTTTAGGAACCTCAACAGGGCTTCAGAAAAGGACAATTACCCACTCCCGCCGATGGAACAACTCCCGCAAACTGTGTCTAGCTCAGAGATCTTCTCTCTACTAGACAGTTTTTCAGGTTATAACCAAGTCCTTGTTTCATAGGAAGACCATTTGAAAACCACCTTCCGAACAAAATGGGAAACCTTCACTTATAAGCGCATGTCGTTTGGGTTAATGAACGCAAGAGAAACCTTCCAAAGAGCCATGGACGTATATTTCCAGGGACTAATCAATAGATGCACGGAAGTGTATCTAGATGACGTAACAGTGTATTCAAAGAACAGAGAAGATCACATCCAACACTTAACTCAGATTTTCGAGAGGTGTAGGAAATACGGTATATCCTTAAACCCTAATAAAACTATCTTTGGTGTCAAGGAAGGTAAGCTGTTAGGTCACATTATATCTCAGGCAGGGATTCGCATAGACCTGGAAAGGATTAAATCCATAGCTCAACTTCCCTTACCCCATAACAAGAAAGCTATGTAGTCCTTTTTCGGGAAAATCAATTTTGTGGCAAAGTCCACTCCCGACTTCACAGAAATCATCAAACCCTTACAAAAAATGATTCACAAAGATGTTGAATTTAAGTGGGATGATGAGCGAAAAGATGCCTTCAACAATATCAAAGCTGCCATTTCTTAGGCCCCGGTGTTGCGAAGTCTCGATTTCAATAGAGACTTTTTCCTTTATACTTTCGCCTCCGAACAATCGCTAGCTGTAGTCTTGACTCAAAAGGATGATGGCAACAATGAAGCCCTGGTTTCATTTATGAGTACTAATCTTCAAGGAACTGATCTCAATTATCTTGTTGTAGACAAACATGCCTATGCAGTTTATAAGGAAGTGAAACATTTCATGTCTTACATCCTCAAGAATCACACCAAAGTAATTGTGCCGCACCCTGCAGTCTGATCCTTGTTCACCCAACAGGAAATGGGGGAAATAAGGGGGAACTGGATGGCGATAGTTCGGGAATTTGATCTAGATATAAAACCTGCAAAACTAGTAAAAGGACAAGGTTTGTGCAAGCTTGCAGCTGAAGCCCAAGATCAAGTGAATGAAGATCTCGGATGGGAGAACGAAATGGAACTATGGTGTGATGAAGTAGCATACATCTTCCCAGGACAAGACTCTTGGTATAAAGATTTAACTTATCTTCTACATCACGGGACTTGTCTCGAAAACCTCAACCCTAGAGAAAGGAGAGCCCTGAGATTAAAATCTGCATAATATCGTCTTATAAATTCGGTGCTCTTCCGGATCAATTACGACGGGGTAATATTAATATGTCTCGAACGAGAAGACTCAGACAAGGTACTAAAAGAACTCCATGATGGCCCTGCCAGAGGACATTTTGCAGGAAACACTACCACTCATAAGATTCTGAGAGTCGGCTATTATTGGCCCACCTTGTTCAAAGATGCTCATACTTACGCCAGAAATTGTAAGACTTGTCAAATAAGCATTGGAAAGGAGAAAAGAGAGGCGGTCGCACTCCAACCTGTTACTATCTCTCGACCTTTCAAGTAGTGGGGGTTGGATATCATAGGAGAAATCACACCTAGCTCCTCGAAGCTACACACGTACATTCTTACTGCCACCAACTATTTCACAAGATAGACAGAGGCCATTCCTCTAACTCATGTGAACGAGAAGGTGGTTATCCAATTCATAGAACAACAGTTGATCACGAGGTTCGGTGTCCCTTCTGGTCTGGTCTTCGATAACGCAACTTACTTTTCTTCAACCCTATTGACAAAGTTTTCTCTGGACAAAGGAATCATAATCAAGTACTCTGCAAATAACTATCTCCGGGGAAATGGCATGGTCGAATCAACTAATAAAAACCTGGTAAGGATATTAAAGAATACGGTCACGGATAACCAAAGAAATTGGCACAATCTACTCTATAATGATCTATGGGCCGATAGGGTCACACCTAAGGAAGCCATAGCAAATTCCCCATACTTTCTGGTCTATGGGCAAGAAGCCATCCTCCCAAATGGACTCTATATCCCGTCTCTTTAGCTAGCCCAAGATTCCAACGAAGAGCCCTCATTGGCCATGTAGCAAAGGATTAACACTCTATTCATGCTGGAAGAAGAGAGAGAAAAGTCTAAGTCAGAATTCCTAGCTCACCAACAAATAGTGAAAAGATGGTTCAATAAGCATAAGGCTAAAGAAAAGAATTTTGAAGTAGGAGACTTAGTCCTGAAGTGGGACAGAGAAAATGAACCTAAAGGGAAACATTCTAAGTTTTAGAGTCTATGGCTTGGACCTTTCTAGGTAGTTGAGAAGATTGGGGCAAGCACTTATCGATTATAGAGTCTGAGGGGAGAAGCTGATGGCCTTCCGGTAAATGGCCAAGCCCTAAAACAATGCTTGTAGTAAAAAAAAAAAAAAAATCGGGTCATGAGTCAAGGTCAAAGGAAACGAAGGAGGAACAAAGATTCTTCTTTCACCCAATGAATTGTCATTTGTTGAGCACTCAACACACCCTAAAATTATATGTTCATTTTTTACTTTTGGGTACCACTTGATCCTTTACACTATTTGTTTTTCCTTCAGTATGAAACTGATACTTGCACTTATTTTTATGTTCATGTTTAAATTTTCTAAAGCCTGCCTAAACATACAACAAAGAATCATCTTAATCATTAAAGGATCCTTTATAAGATACTTAGGGAATCGACACACTAAATCTTTCCCCGACGTGCTTACGAGTTCGGCATCAGTAAACATTAAAGGTGTTGGAAATCATTTGAGAAGTTTAAAATAGTCGAACACCGATCTTCATCGGCGTCGGTAGAAGAAAGTCTTTCTTTTTACGATTGAAATTTGGCAGAGGTATCGTCGAAGACCGACCCGTTCGAATTCGGCAGGAAAACGAAAAGGTAAGCGTCAAACAAAGAGGAGAGCGATATCGTTGATTGCCAACACCCGACATGATTTCGAAGTTGGGGAGTTACAAAATAAAATACACATTAATTTTACATTTTAAAGTGTCGATCCTCGACCTCCATGTCGGAGAGATATGACGTGATGAGATGTTTACCCACGGATCCGTTAAGTATGATGCATTTAAAGTGTGAATAATATTGTGGATCACGCATTAGTTGCTAATCCATGCGCGAATCAAAGGAATCCATTTTAGCTCACTGATACAATGCATCTGCCTCCGCGCCTTCACCGTCAACCAGTTAGGATTTAATTGTGAGAATCGACGGTAGTTTATTTTGAATTGCATTTATTAGTCATATTAACTGGTTGATATGATAGATAGAGTCTCTCCAATTATATGTTGTCAAAGTCATTATCTATGACCCTAATCTGCACGACAAATATTTCAGAACAAACAGAAGAGCAAGGCTAACAATCCGGAGAAGTCGCCCAAAGTTTAGTGAGTATTAGACAACTATCTTAGCAAGCATTACAGATATGTACCCGCTTATGATGTTTTACGCTTCATTTTTATGTTCATAACTCAATGCTGCTCTGTACACATGTTTAAGGGCTATTTTAATTGTAGGAACAATGCCTCCAAAGAAACCCTCCACCAAAAAATTCCCAAGAGTGCCAAAACCGCAAGAACCAGAAGTGGGAGAGGGCTCCTCCCTAGCAGTTGCGAGATAGTTAGAATTCACCTCAAACCGGTGCCTGTCGTCCAGACAGATTCCAAGAAGGCCTTCATCCAACCTCCAACCTTCAGAGACACAGAGGCAAACATTGGAGCCAAAACAACATTCCCTCGTTGGGAAGAATTATTTAAGAAAATCAAGAAAGAAGAACCCCTCGAATATACCCCGCACAATGATCATGATACAAGGAAGCTCGATGATGATGTCCTCCCAAAAAGCTATAGGGCTTATCTACAAATGGTGGCAAGCCGAACTCCATTGTTTCCTTGCATCGAGCTCCTAAAGTGGCTCATTGACCACACTGATGCACATAAATGTTTAATCAATGATGATAATGGTGGATGCGTCGGGGTTTTCTTGCCATCAAAGGTTGAGAGTTACTACAAGCTCATGGAGTCGGAAGAAAAGATGAGCATTGATTTCGTTCTGAGTTTCTATGTGTCACACGATACCAGAAAAATCATGGCATCATGGTGGAGGGAAGACAAAAAATTCACGAACCGGACTGTCGGCTGGTACCCAATGACCAATCTAAGGGAACCATACATATACTTGATGGCTCTTCTCTGCAGGTTGCATGGGGAGAAAGATTTCTCCCGATTTTCAGAGGCTTGGATGCCCCTAGCTTATACGGTGTCCATTTCAGGCATGGGTTTCAATTGGGTGCCATCATCTCCGAACAACTGAGCACCTGCATAAGACAAGCCCAGACGCCAAAAGAGGGGGAAACCCCCTCCTTCTACATGGCCTCGTATCTGTTAGACATCATATGCGCTAGGAACATTTTCTCTGGAATGAACTTGAACTGGCACTCCTCAAAGCTCCCGTCCATGTATAATTCAACATCTTATGGGATAGCAGGTACAAAAAATCCTATGCCCTGATCTGTGACCAATTCATTGCACGTATCTATTTTTTGATGTTTAGGAAAGAGTGCCCTAGGTTGTCAAAAGAAGCAAAAAAGGTTATATCCAAAATGGGTCACTGGTATCTTGACGAGTGAGAGACCTACATCAGGGTTTTTGGAGCCACAAGGGCACCCCATTTGTTACCCATATATGTTCCTGACCAACTAGTGTTAGGGGAAATTTTCTACCAAACCATCCTGCAAGGATACAATGCCACTTTAGTAAAGGACAAGAAGCGGGCCTTCATCCCGTATGAGTTTCATATTGGATTCTACATGGTCAAAGATACCACACATGCTAAGCAAAAAGGACTGAGTCAACTAGAATTCTAGTTCTGCACCAGCCGATTTCGCAAACATGATCCCAGGGGACTGATCTTACAACATGCATCACAGGTATCATCATGTTGGCCTTATGCCCATGATTGGTTCGAAGATGAAATCTTCACCAAAAACGCTCAAGATTGGTATGAAGTGGCATCAAGGAGGGATGATCCTCGACCGACAAGGTTCAAAGCTATGAATTGGGAAGAGAAAGTGACGTCTTTGGAGCAAACAGCTCAAGAAATTCTCAGGGCTCGGGAAGGAACTATATCATATGAACCCAACGAAGGAATAGGCGATCCCCAAGAGGGCATCGAGGCAGCGACAATTTATTAGGAATCCCCGGTACAAATCAGGGATTCCCCTGAAGTTCAAGCTGCACAAGGGATGGGTACACTTTTGTACTAGAAAATCCAACTGCTAATGAAACAGATGCAGGATGATCCGTACCTTATCATAGCGCCCGCGCTTCCAACTGGTACCCGAGGAAGAAGCTCGACGATGTCGAGCGGCCCCGATTCCACAGATATTGGGAACACCAATGGGTTAGGCAACACTAGATCCACAACATCGCCGGTCAACTCCCCTGCAGATAGGACAAGTAAAACAGAGACATGTCGGGTGTCAATAGAAACACGAGCACCTAATCCCCTCAACAAACTTATACATATATATAGCGACGACGAAAGCCCGGAACCATCTCATGACTCCCTTGTGCATGTTCAAGAGGAAAAGGGTCCCGAGAAATTTTCCTCCCCTGAGCCCAAGGTTCAAGACAAGGAGGTCTCGCAAGAGAAAACAAAATTCGAAAGAAATATCAACACAAAGGAACCCAATGAATCAAAAACCAAAGCAGGTCTGAATGACGAGCCCAAACCGAAGGAGGCAAAGAAAGGGTCCCCGCAAAAGGAAATCAACAGTTCTATAGCCAATGAGCAAATATGTAACGAGTCTATGCCCGACACCTCCATTTTTCCCAACAATCAAATCCCCAATGAGCAACAAGTAGGAGTCGGACCCGTAAGGTACAATGAGGAAGTTCGAGAGTCCAATCTTGAACAAATATACACCACCAGTAGTTTGGGAAAGAAGCTAATGTGGGGTGATCAACAAATACCAGAGCTAGTAGATGAGGTATCAGATATCTATGAGATCTCCTACGATCATAAGAGAAAGGCCATTGTTCAAAGGACTACGAAGAAAAGAAGGATCTCGTTGGATCACTCCATCTTAGTTACTACAGAGGAGAACTTGATCAACACAACAGACGCCCGGACATCCGAACTGATCGGCGTAGGAAAATCCTTCTCATATGCCACCGTGGACAGAGCCAGGAGAGACAAAAAGGAACTAGCCACCGCCCCAAAGGAGCTCGAACACTTGTGCCATCTTGTCAAATACTACAAAGGCACCACGCAGACCGCTATGTATCTGAAAGGTGAGTTCGTAGGATTTTACAACAAGTTTAAGAAGGAGAGACACATGTTAATTGAAAACATAGCTGAGTTCCAGGAGGACACTCTCATGGCACTCACGACTTGCAAGGATATGGAGCGATCGTATGAAAGGGTGCAAAAAGTGGTAGAAAGACTCGAATACATTGAGGCAGTCTAGCAAAGTTGAGATAAGGAAAAACATGGCATTCGAGTGATAGGAAAAGTTAGTCTTAATCGCATGAAGCGATCAACCGAGTACTGGGCTAAGATGTCTCGGGACCCACATCGAGAGATCCAAGAACAATGGACCAGGTGTTATAATCACTGGGATAAAATTAACAAAATAATGAAGGATGTCAGGCTCCCCGAGTTTGGCACTCCCGATAAGTTCATTGATCTGAGCGACATGGTTAAGCAGCATGTCGAACAAGATGCGTTATGGAACGAAGAGCTCGCAAAATTAGCTGATGTAAAGCCAGAGC
>JASDQU010170665.1:9666-21172 GCA_032191745.1 Picea mariana | reverse complement strand
TTAAGTGGGGTAAAAGGAGTTTGCCCCCTCAAAGAGACTTATTATCTGAAATTATCTCTTTTTCAAGGCGTTGAGTACTTTTCTTGAGGTTTTTCTATGCTATATTGATGTTTGGTTCTTAACATAGGTGGGTGGCCACTAGTATCCACCTGGATCACAAACCCGCAAGGTGAAATCCCTGAAAGTAATGAACTCACTATCCTGGATCATGCATCTCCAAAGCATTGTAGTGAAGTCAAAGTATGGAAACCCATAGATAGACTCGATCATGGGTATTGTGAGGGAAAGTCCACCTTGACATATAGAATAAAGCTCAAAAAATTCTATTAAAATATACCCAAAATGAAATAGACCAATCACTAACATGACCCTGTCTATTATCCTCATCATCTAAAGCATTCTATCACTCCGATGAATGCAAGGATCCCACCACGAAATAGGAAATCCACCACTCCCAATTCCTAGTGAAATATCTATGAACCAATCCAATAGAGTTTTTATCTCCTCATGTGCACTTTGGGCACTTATAACATGGTCCAAATGAAATACCTCTATCATCGCCACAATTCCCCCTATCTCATCCAACTAGCTCCAGTGATCCTCTCCTCTTCAGTTGTATACCATGAAGGTATCAAATAATAACAATATATTCCTCTGCCACTTCTTGCAAGACTGTAAAGTTACTAGTACATTAGTCAACCCCAAGAGAATCATTGGGTCTCACAAATGTCGCATTTTCACCCTATTTTCCTTTCATTATTCCTCTCATTCATCTATATTCCATTATTCCATTTACCTTTCATTATACATTTGGGTTTCACCTTATTATTTTCCACTTTATTCATTTTAGTATTAAAAGAGAATTTATGATTAAACATTAGAAAATCAACATGTTTTCATATTTATCTCACAAATGTGCGATATTTGTAATGTGTAGGAATATGTGAACGATTAATTCAAAAATACTTCTCGAATATTTCCTCCACCATTTCAAGATTTGACGAGATAATTATTCAACTTTATTTCAAGGAGACGATCATGGGGAATGGATAACATATCTTATCCAATATTTATGAGAGATATGTGTGAGGATTTGAAGGGATCATATTTTGTAATAATGGAAAATTGGTTGAGAGAAAAGTGGATCTGTAATTATGAGATGCTTATCTTCTTTTCAAAGCTCTCATATATAAAAGAGAGTGTTCTCTCTTCATGAGGGGGTATTCATTATGAGGAGAAAGTAATTAGTCATTAGGGGATTAGAAGGAGATAAGATTCATATTGGAAAATGATTAGAAATCAATGATAGGAGTTAGTCATTTGGTCCATAGTCATTTCTTTGATTAGTTTCATAATTTCATTATTTTGTCATTTGATCATTGTGATGCAATTGAGATTGATTTATTGTTAGTGTGAGCTCACATGTGTTATCTTGTTTCTCTTCACATGCTGTTTTCCTTTGATTCAATTTTCCATTTCCAAATTAATTTCATTTATGCAATTTCATTTCAGTGATGTGTTCTAGCAATTCAATTCCAAGTCATGTGTTTGAGCTTCCTGCATTAGATTAATAATTCAATTCTAGTTGTAACTTCAACAGTAGATTAGGTTAAATTATCTTCAATATTGTATATACTGTGCATGTGCTTTGGAATTTTACAAACATCTCGGGTTGAAAAATAAATGATTGGGCACTTATTAAATGACAATATTTAACCTCAACATTTTGGCGCCATTGTCGGGGAGGTGCTAAAGGGATTGAGGTCTAGGTAGGTAGATTGTATTTTAAATTACATAGCTCGGGGGAGGAGAAATAGTAAGATGAGAGGAATGAACCTACGTGGCCACTATAATGACTTTTCTCCAAAGCCTTGATTGTTCCTTTCATGCAAGTGCATTTCTTTTTCGCAAAGAGTGTTTAATTTTATGCAAAGTGTGATTTATTTTTTTCTGTGAGACTCTTTGATCTCTACAACTGTGAAGAGTGATGGATAGTTGTTTTAGTGAGAGTGATTTTATTTAATTTTTTAATTTAGATTTCATTTTTGGGTGTTGTAAGAATCTTTTTTTCGCAAGATTGTTTAACAATGAGTTTAAGCTTGGAACAACTCACTCATATCCTAGCAAAAGTCAGGATATCCTCTTCTCTAGAAGAGGAGATATTGACAGCCATTGAAAACTTCATTACTCCTCCAGAGGAAAACAAATAATCAACATTCCAATAATCCTACACATCTGATGCAGAATAATTATTAGAGCAGGAGATCGAGGAAGACGAAGATGAATTACAACATGGTCTGAAGGAGGGAAAACACGGCTACAAAATCCTTATTGAACAATGGTTCCAAGTAAGAATTAGGTTAGATCAAATTTTTTGTTTTTATTTAGTTAATTCATAGTTACATCAAATAAATTTTCTTATTTTTGTATATTCTAAATTTCATTTCGCAAAATTGACAATGAATATATTCTTATTATTGTTGTGTGTATGGTTACATCGGATATTTGACTACACATAATTAATTTATAACTACCAATTAGCATAGAGTAGATAGGATTCTATTTTAAATTTTTTCTTTAGTTTTGAATAAGTATGCTCTCCTCCGCGCTTTGTGCGATCTCAAGGATCAGAAAGTAGGATGTTTAGAAATGTTTTCAAGAAAGATTTAAGTTGTTGACGATGAAATAAAAATGCCTAATTAATTGTTCGTATACAATTTTCAATCTCCATTTGCTAAAAAAAAATAACAATATTTTTTTTTCATTTCAATTCGTTTTAAATTAATAAATATTTTAACTTTATTAGGAATAGTAAAAAGATAAAAAAAATAAAAAAATAATAGTAATAATTTTTTTTTTAACGAAATAAATTAGCTTTGCATTTTGATTTTAATATAGGAATAATACAATAATAAAAAAAAAAACTTAAAAAAAAATCATCAAAACACAGAATTACAGGTTGTGAAATTCTAGCTAAATATAAAGACCCTATCTTTTGAAATCTATTTCGGCTCTAATAGATTTTGTCTCAGCCTGGTTTGGGTGGCAACAATGCCATATTTTCACCTTCATCCGGTAACCTAGAATGAAACCTGCAAGTGCAAAGAAATAGGGCAAAAATTCCATGCCATTTATGAAATTTTTATTGACATTCCATGTTAAACCTGCATTTGATAAACTTGCAAACATAGCTCCCATCACTAGATTTCATCCTTCACCTTCATCTTTCCATGTTGAATCCTACAAAAACAATAAAATATGATTTTTTTATCAACCTCGCCCAGATCTGAATATTCGAGGTTCATCATGCCAAAGAAACAAAGAAATAATTTGTTGAGAAAGAAATGCAACAAGAAAAACAAGTCAACCATTTAATTCTCGAGGGCCTGCAACTAGGTTATTTGGGTAAGTATGTTGCAACTCCACTCAAATGCACAAGAAAAATATTTGAAAATATTTGTCAATTCGTTGAATACAGAAGGACATCGATTCCAAAAAAATCTTCGTTCTTTGTGACTTGGCAACCATCTCTTATGAACCTAACTGCAAAACTATTCCTTACCCACTTGAGTCCTTCAGAAAATAATCGTTATGATCATAAAATATTTTTTGATCTATGACGTCATGGTAGATCTCACAACCCCGCCATCTTAATCTCTCTACTTCATCGGGAAAGAGAATGATAAGGTAGGAAGGCCTTGGGATTATTGTTGATCTCCATTTAGGTGAGGACACGAATATGCGCTATAATTCTTCACTAGCATGATGGTCAAATTCTATGTAGATACTAGACACTCTGAATCTTTTGTTTGGTGTGGGTTCCATGGGCATTCTTCCCTCGGTTAGTGCTTCTCTTTGGCATCCATTATCACATGCCTGGAAACACATTCCCCAAGATCCAACAACAGCCATGACGATCTCTCTTTAACATCCGTTATCACATTCTTGGAAACTTATTCCCCAAGAACCGGGGACATCCACAATGATCTTTCATTTTCTATTGATATATAATCTTTCCTGGTATATCTCACTAATTCCTCTATCACGCACATTCTCTCTATCATGCACATACAATCATGTTATTCTTTATTGATTAGTGCTCAAGGAATTTGTCGAAACAATACTCATACTCATTAGACAGGGATATATGCATGCATGCAAGTCACAATTGATGGCCAGTGTGTATTCTCAGTCGAGTGCAGAAACAATATTTGTGACTGATGTTACAGATCTCTCACTGGTTTCAGTTTCCTGACAGAATCAATTTAGGTCGGAGGTAGTGGGAAAGGAGAGAGACCATCGATAAAAATCTAACTGGGAATGACATTGTTGGCATAGGGGCAGACCTAGGGTTCAACTCTTAACAACACACCGACAAAACCCTGACTATCGACGCTTTCGGCAACATCTGCGAAGCAAGCGAAGTCTCACCCGAGGTATAAGTAGGGGGGGTTATAAGAGGCAGGTGTATGTAACTAGGATGGGACACAGATATATGATAATAACATTTCACAGAGTATTTTTTTAACACTTAGGAGGTGACATGCATTAGTTTCCTAACCCTATTAGCATCGCAGAGCATAACCAAAGATAGATTGGCACAGTAACAACAAATAATAATATATTCTGAGCACTTAGAACTTAGCATTATAGATTACATATAACATATATTTACCCTTAATCATAAGTAAAGTACTAAGAAATAACACCTTTATCTATTACATAGCATAATCAAAGCACTAAGAAGATCTATGATAGAAATAACATAGCACAAAGAAAACGATAAGACACCAGATATATGTGGTTCACCCTTGGATGTGGCTACATCCACCAACTTTTTCGCCTCTTTATTATTTTCCAAATCCTACATTCATTCAATCATGTGCACTAAGCCACATAGTCAATCTTCGCACTAGACACAAGATCTTCACATTGAGCACCAGATCCTCCTTCCAAAACTAGGTCAAATGCACATAGCCAGATCACATCATTTGCACCTTCTACAAAATCATAGTCCCACACATACATGCCTTTGCACAAAGAACTCTGTTCACATAGAACTTTGTTCACTTCACTTGCTACTTTTACAATACATTCTTCTTTATTTATATCTTGAAAACCCTTACAATAAGGCCTCAACATGGGAAAACCCCATGGGCCCACATCCCATAAACATGTTATAAAAACCATAGAGGACCCTTTACTGGGTCCAATTAACCCTAAAAAATGGGTGAGATCCACGATCTCATCTCTTCCTGGGTGCTCTTTCTTCAAACAATGTGTCAAAGTCCAAAAGTGGGCCAAATATGAAGTAGGTTTTCTCAAAACTTGGTCAACAACCAATAGACGTACTCGTGTGTAGGAGTGTGGCGGCACGATAGGGTGGGAATCATTGCTAATGATCAAGGGAATAGAACCACCTATGTCAATTTTACTGATACAGAGTGTCTCATCAAAAATTCCACCAAGAACCAGATCACCATGAATCCCATCCACACCATATTCAATGCAATGCAGTTGATTGGTAGAAGGTTCTCTACTCCCTGCGTTAAGAGTGATGCGAAGTTATGGAGTGAGAAGTCGAGATAAATTATAATATCTTAATGGAGGGAGAGAGAAACATGGAAGTGTTTATGGTGTTGATCACAAAAATTGTCATCATTTTTGCAGTGAAAGATCCTTCAGTGGTCGTAGAGGCCAGAAAAACAATGAATCTTGTAAAATTGTATTTCCTTGATACACCTAATGTTATGTGCACCAAAAACGTGACTGCACCAACTTCAAAGACACGCCTTTCTATTCGGGTAATGCTGATGTAGATGGTTTATGTTGCAATCTTGGGTGATAGATGAGTTTTATTTGTTGATCGTGTGGAAATTTTCAATTATTCCCTCTTAAATAAATAAGGCCATGGAAATCTTTAATTATGGGCATGAAAATTTTATTATTGTACGGCCATATATATATTTATTAATGTTTTTATCTGTATTATTGATTGAAAGTTTGTATTTACTATGGATAAATGATCTTGTTTATATTTAAGTTTATCTTATCCATTCCTACAAAAGGGAGAGTTATCCAAATGTATTTTGAAATGATAAATTGTAAATATTTATTTTAATGAAATAATATAATGGTGAGTCAAAAAAAATATAAAAAAAAATAAATAAAATAAATAATAATAATAATAATAGTACAAATTGCAAATGGATTTCAATCTTTCTTGAAAATGATATCAAAATAATGTTTTTACATTTACTCTAGCTTGGTTTCTTGAGTCACTTCAACAATAATCCACGACGAAACTTGTGCAAAGGGTAACAGGTAAAACACACTTTTTGAAATTTTATTTGATCGCATTGGTACTCATTCCTTCATTTTATATTTTTTGAAGATATCACAGTTTTCATGCAGGGTTAAAGCTAAGACTTTACAGGTTAAAAAATGATCCAATCTCATACCAAAGTGATTTTCAAGAATCACATAAGTTTTCAGAAAAACATGCTTTTTTGACATCTTGACGAAGATCATTTTCATCACACATGTCATGACGTGTAACATCCCAAACGTTATGAATCTAAGCGAAGCAGAAAGTGCATTTTTTTTTTACGTAGGAAGGAAATGACAACAATAATGAACCACACAACTTGACAACGAACATACACATGCAGATCAGGCAACATATAACAACGATTCAACCCACTAGCACAACAAGCAACTAGGTGAACCATGCATAAATCAAAATAAGAAAATGAATACCCACCTAACACAACACAACAATGCCTACAAGCTAAGGACATCATCCACAATCCCGACACAATGGCCTCGACGACCAGTACTGGAACCTCTATGGTGCACAAAAAGCAAATGCATGAAGGCGTTACAACCTAAACACCAACACCAACTACAACAAACAATGCCCACAACAGGAAGCACAGACTCCGAAAATGTTATCACGCCTCTATCCCTCAGGGTGCAGGATGATCCCCTCCTCAGGAATTGTGCCATCACTAGGCTATAAGCGTGACGATAATCCTGGTGCAACATAACATTTCTAGACCTTTAACCCAAGCTAAACCCCTCTCTCTAGGAGGCCGGATCATATGTCAAAATACACGATGATCAAACCCTTGCACCCAAGCAACGAGACAACAAGACGAAAGGGGATCTCAGGAAAATGAAAGTGCAACAAACCGAAGGATTTCTTGTTCCTACAAGGAAACCTGTGGTGAAACATCTATGACCAACCAACATTTACAATTATCTTTAAGGCACAAGGTTACGCCACTGCATCAACAATGATCTAATCATGAGGCAACTACGTTACTTAATATACAAGGAACCTTCACAGACCTGAAATAATCCTTACAAGTAAAATAATTAATTGATTTATAGGGTTAATACTTATTGATTATTATATATTGCTTAAAATAACTATCTCAACCCTGATCAATTTATCTAATATTATTATCACTTAAGTTTAAATATCAGAAGAAGAGTTAGGTAAACCAAATCTTTCAATTTACTTAATTATTGTTGGACTCCAATCCCCAAATCCATCATTATATTTTTAAGCTAACTAAATATCATTATACAAATCAACAACCTAACTCCTTGAGGTGAAATGACTAATTAACTAGATAAAACATAAGACTCTTCAAGTTAAAATAAGCTTCATATGCAATTTTGTTTTTACTACTCAATAAACTCTTGTACACAACTTGACCTTGATGCATAACCTGGAATCACTAACTTATAAAAATATTTTAAAAATGGAACCAGAGAGTTGTTTTTACTACTCAACAAACTCCTGTACACAACTTGACCTTGATGCATAACCTGGAATCACTAACTTTTAAAAATATTTTAAAAATGGAACCAGAGAGTATTCATGTAACAAATATATCAATATATTTTGAAATCGTTGTGATTATCAATCAATTATATTGATTCCTTTAAGAATGGTTAGCAAACATAAAAAGAAGTTGTAAGGAAATAAACATGTATGTTGTCGAATTACTTAAAGGATGAAACACAGTTTACAAAGGATATCCACGTTGTCTATTAAGACATGAGATGGTTTTTTATTAAATACGCTAAGGATTTCTATCAATATATGACATGGCTTTTTATAAAAACTACTGTCTAAAATAAACAATAGGCTGTCTAATGAAATTTAAATGACAAGGCTGCCCATTGCTATAGATATCAATTGATATGGCTATCATTAAAAGGGAAATGTGTTCATAACAACATACCGCACAACCATTCCCAACATGTCACCTACACAATCACAATGCCTATTACACATCCGTAAAATGCATACAACAATCATTGTCACATCACGTTCAACTCGTTGCCAATCAAGGGAAGAATTGACTGTCAGTTGGAGGTAAAATTTGCAGCCAACAATGAATAGACTCACTGCAAATCATACTGCCCATACTCACTGTATTAAACATCGTCGTTGCATTTAAAATGTCAACACAATGGAAGTAAACACAATCAATATGAAATTGAAGCGTTGTCCTAAATAAAACGATGTCATGCCATTGGAATTGTTGTCCGCTAAATATATTTTTTTACTCCTTTTTTAATACCTATCGTTGCCTTCTGATATGTAATTAAATGGTTGTCTATCATTCATTAACATTTCTATAATATCATAATTAATAGGGCGCGGTCTATCATAATCTAAAATTGTAGTTACATTTTTAAATCGCTACCTTAAAGGAACTATAGCCGCACAAAATCGTTGTCAAACTATATTGTTGTCCAGCAATTCGTTGGGTTTACCCAAGAAAATTGTTGAGTTAATGCAATGAAAAACGTTGAGTTTTATCCTTAATCGATGGGTTTCATCAAATATTAATTCTGAGTTTCACCATCAAAATCGTTGGGTTTGACATCAAGTTCATCGGGATCTTGAAAATAAAAAAAATGTTGAGTTTTACATACGAAATCATAGTCAATATAAGGTAAAGGAATGTTGTCATTAAAGAATCTATGTAAAATGCATAAACAATAATATATATGCCAAATGTAATGAAAACACAAAGAAATGAATATAGACGCCAAATGTATGAAAACGCAACATCAATTTTCCGTCAAGGTATAATAATCACAAACAGTAATGAAAAATGCCCAGTACACACAACATACCTAAAAACGTGGGCAATAAACATGAATGCATTTAGGTATAAATTCTCTATTGTGCAAGAGTAAAAAGGGTCATGCGTTCAAGGTAAAAGTCCATGGTATCTCATGGAATATCCTTATTGTCCTTCCAGTGAAAACACACTCCAGGTATAATCAATTCTGACATTCAAATGGGAATAAAAACATAGTCAAAATAAAAAGAAATGTTGTCATTAAATCACAGAGAATGAAGATGAACAACACATAGAGGTATTCAATTGCAAGAAGGTGCAAGACAATCATTCAACCAGGAACAATCGACAGGGGTAGACAGCTGGGAAAACTATCCTTCGCTCATCATCCACACACATAAAAGAAAGACATTGGGATCTAAAGGTATATTAACATCGAAGTGACGACTATCGATCTGACTCTTGTCCGACTGCTCAGACATGGACTGATGATCTAGGGATGAGGATGAAAGATAAGGCACAAACTCTTCATGATAATCATTAAAACAGACATAATAGTTATTCCAATCAGGGATTGATTGCAAAGGGAATCAATTCAAGCAATGAGCGTAAAGCTATGGTGAATTTAAGTTCTCGATTCAAAATGCTAAGTAAAACACCATCTTTACATAATTAAAAGTACAGAAATGAAAGCATAAGATCAATAGTAATCTATCATGCAAAATAAAATCATGCATACCATAGCCCAAGGTGACAGCTCCGAGTCATTGTCATGTGCACTCCGTCCCGCTCCTGTTTGCTAACCGTTGTGACTTCACCGGTACCTCCCAGCCAACGCTAGGGATACTATTATTCCCCCTTATCCCCTCGAGCCACAAAGAGGCCACGTACACTAAACCAAAGAATAACTATCTCCGAGCTCGCCTCGTAAGGCTGAGCTAACACTTGTCACCGAGCTGGGTATCCCAACTCCCAAAAGATAAGTTAGTCAAGTCAAAAATTCTGCAATGTAACGTTACACATCCGGTAAGCGATCCATACTCCTCCTCCTCCATCCTTTATATAGAGTTTCTAAGTGATTTCTTTCCCAAATTCCCATTTAATTTATTTTTCAATAATTTTATTCAAAGGAAACCTCCCCCATACACATGTCACCCATACCCTTAGTTGCACCAGAAATTAATTTCATTAATTATTTACTTACTCCTATTTCCCTCACCCATCTAAAAGCATTCATAAAATTGCTACTAGGTGTCCCCATATTCACTTCCACATTTTAATGAATTACACCCTTACTAAATTCCTAGTTGAGTTCAATTTAGAAAGTTCTTAAAGACAAGATTCCTTACTAAGTTAGTCATTCTTCTTTTTCCTTATGTTTCCTTTTTTTCGTTATGTTTCCCCTTTTTTCCCTTAGTTTCCTAATTCTTTTACGTTTTCCTCTTTTCCCCTTTTATCTAAAACTCAAATTAGCAAGTGTAGAAAATTACCCTTTTCCCCTTTTTCTTTTAAATTAATAAATTTTAATTAGCATACATAACAAAACAATCATTTCCCCCTTTTTTTTTTAAATTTAATCCCCCAAAGTAATTTTATTTTAATAAATTAATTGAATTTCTTACCCCCTTCTCGTCATGTGTTTAATGATGATTATTATTATTACATTTTTGTTTTACCAAGTATCACTTAGACCTAGATTTTATTTTCCTAGGCTGGGCGATATTTTATTAGGGAAATTGTTTTTAAATATTTATTATCACATTATTCGTTCTAAGGCCATCTAGGCTTATTCACTTATTAATTAGCAATACGACGTTCCCTTCAAGACACACTAGGTGCTCCAAGGGTTCCACTCACCTTATTATATTTCCCTTGTGTGACGTGCCCTTCAGGACACACTACATGCTCCAAGGGTGTCACTCGCCTCTTTCCATTTTTCTTGTGCGACGTGCCATTCAGGATGCATTACGTGCTCCAAGGGTGCCACTCACCTCTTGAATGACTTGGTAGACATAAAAAAACCTTGGAGTCAATACTCCTCCAGGTGATCTTGTGGGAGACTAAAGGCCTCTAAGGAATAGGGCCCCTGCCTTATTGCATGCCCCTTAGAATCATCGTGAGCAACTGTCGCAGTGTGCCCTCACGACATCATGGGTCTTCTTGAACTAGGTAATCATTAACCTACAGTTTGAGCCACGACGAGAGTGCTAGTAGTTTTTGGCAGGGTTGCTGTCCACACCTCTCCCTCAACGTCTCTAGTTGTCGTGTGTGACCCCTCTACTCCACATGTGAGTCTTGTCAGAAAGCTATCATCGGCCTACATCATCAATGAATCATGTCAGAATAAAATCAATCATCATACATCTAATGATATGTGCATATGTCATATCAACAAC
>JASDQU010170663.1:10473-31744 GCA_032191745.1 Picea mariana | reverse complement strand
ATGTATTCACATATAACTGATTATTAATGACAACAATGAGTAATGAGTAAATGTTGAATGCTAACTAATGAGTTTTGTGTAAGAAGGAAGTTTTGGGAAAAAGATCCCCACACTCATTCACCCCCCCCCTAAGTGTGGTAGGTGTGTCCAACATATATTTGATGATGTTGGTACATTCTGATAAGTCATAGTTGATGAGTAGTTTATACTTGATTGGTATATACTTGGTACATGGTTGGAGGCACTTGTTAGTAGTATTTTTGACACATGGTTTATAGATGATGTAACATACTTGTATTGGTATATTATTAGAAGCACATATTGATGTTGTTGATGATTATGAGTTGTTGTGTTATGCTTGGTTGATGAATATCTTTGAGAGTTGTCTTGGTGAGTAGATCTGATTTGGATGTTAAGATTGATGAGACAGGTTGTTGTGATGGGTTGTTTGGACACGTTGTTGTGACAGGTTATTCGTACAGGTTTGGTGCATGGTTGATGCACTTGTTCATGGTACAAGTTGAGGTACAAGTTGGTGAAGGGTTGATGCACTTGTTCATGGTACAGGTTAAGGTAGATGTTGGTGCATGGTTGATGCACTTGTTTATGGTACAGGTTGATTACAGGTTGTTTGGTATAGGTTGGTGCATGTTTTATGCACTTGTTTATGGTACCGGTTGATTACAGGTTGAGGTACAGGTTGATGCATGGTTTAGGTTATTGGTACAAGTTGTTTGGTGTAGGTTGATTGGTACAGGTTTACAACAGTATATCTCACAGTGATAGTGTGACAGTGGTTCTATCATTCTACTTATACGTTAGGATGGTTGGATAGGGAAAGGATAGGTGGTTGTAGCCAAATTCTGGTTGTAGCCAAAGAACATAGGGGGTTGTATCCTCCTTCTAGTTGTAGCCAAAGAATAGGGGATTTGGATATTCCATCGGTTTGTAGCCTACGAAACTAGGGGGTTGGAGCCTCCTTCTAGTTGCATCTGGAAAACAAAAGAAGTTGGTGCTTCCAATGAATGTAATTCTTAAAGACATATAAGAAAAAACATTATGTGGTTTTCTCTCACTTTGGTTTCCATGTAAAACACTGGTGTACTATGTATGTGTGTGATTGATCATTTGTTCATTGTTTGTTTACTCTACAACTGTTGGATGATAACACTACATTGATATAACACTTGCATTTTATGGTGAAAAAGAATTAAATTTCTCTATTAATGATTCACCCCCATCTTAGTAATCCAACAATTGGCATTAGAGTCGGTTCCTTCAGGAAAAAGTTTAACCACTGGAAGGAGATCATGGATTATTCTGAGAATTTAGTACCAATGTTTAATGGTTAGAATGGTTTTAAGTATGAGATGTGGAGCATAAGGACGAAAGTATTTTTACAAGCACAGGGACATTATATTTGGCTATCAGTTGTTATAGGATATGATAGTTCAAAAAGGGAAAAGACTGCAGCCAAGAAGGAATTGAAGAAGAATAACAAAATAGCAATGGATTTCATCTTGGACGGATTACCTAATCTGGTAAGAGAAAAGGTTGGTAAATGTTCATCAGCCAAAGAACTTTGGAATAAGTTACATGAAATATATTCTTCACCCATCACAGATTTAGAAAATGCCAAAGAAGATGTAGATACAGATCAAGAATAATTATATTCACCATGTCAAACAGATTCAGAAGATGAAGAGTACATAATCACCAAAGTTATGTTGTTTTGCTTTAATTGCAAAAAACGTGGACATCTTGAAATAGAATGCCATGAAGGAAATGAGACAAAAAAGCTAATTGAAAAGGAAGAAAATTATGATGTAGAATTGATTAGTGCTTTAGATGAGATAAGAGAAGAAAACAGGTCCCTCAAGAAAGAATCGATGAAACAAAAGGAAAGTGTTCACATTTTTTAAGAAGCCCAACAGGTCATCGAGAACTTAAGAACTCATCTAGAAGAAGCTAGAAAGATCAAAGAAAATCTTGAATATCAAAAGCAATATTTGGAAGCCAACATAGAAGCACATAAGGAAGAAGCATAAATGAGAGAGAAGATATTGACATATCATCTTAAGGAAAGAACTAACGATCTAAACCAGCTTGAGGTAGAGTTTGGTCAAGAAGCGAAAGGACTTGAAGAAGAAATAATCACATTAAAAATTCATCTTGAAGAAGAGAAAAGAATAGAAGAAGTCATAAAGTCTCAGATACTGAAGAAAGAAGAAGAGGTTGAGAAGCTTAAAGAAGAAGTTGTCACATTGAGAAGTAAAATCGTCAAGCTCAACAAGAACGTTGAAGAGACATAAACATCCACATCAGTTATAGAGAATGAAGAGAAGCACTCAAGTTTTCTAGAAAATAAGAATGAATAAAATAGAAAGATTTATACAAAAGTACTCAAAGGAAGGAATCATGGTCAACCAGAATCTAAGAAAACTATTGAAGATACATCTTCAAGAAGACCATTCATGTTCAAGCCACAAAGAATTTTCAATCATGATCATGATTAGTCAAGGTAAAATTTCAGAAGGACTACACAAAAAATAAGATCATTCACTCCCAGGTATGCAAATTTCTTTTATGGTCATTGTTTTTATTGTACCAATTTTTGACATAAGGTTGTAGATTGCAGGGATTATAAAAGAAATGTTCAAGAAATAAGTGCATACGTGGCTCGATGTAACATTGAATGTTACAAATGTCATAACTTTGGACACATAGCTAGTCATTGTAGAAGCATGATCGATGCTTCCATGAAAGAGAACACTGATATCATAAATAAGAAAGTATGGATAAGAAAACACGAAGAATAGGTGAACAAAGACCAAGTCCCAGAGATCGCAAGATTGGAAATAAAACAAGATGAAGGAAATTCTATAGAGAAAACGAAAGATGTCAGATACGGAAAGGTTTGGAAAATAACTAAAAGAAAAGAAGGACAGGTAAATAAGGAACAAGTTCAAGAGATTGTACTTTCAAAAATTGTAGTGAAAAATGAATCCACAAACATAAAGAAAGAAATCATAGCTCAGAGAGATGATGAATCTACCAATGAAGATGATGATGAATACACATCAGAGAAGGAATTGTTCTGAGCCATCTGGCTTAGAGACTCCCAGGTAATATGAATATTAGACAGGGGAAGTTTATGCAATAGCTATGACAAACCAAAGAACCATCCTTCGAACATATTCCAGAGTTTGGGAAGACATATCCAGAGAAGTCAGTTAGCGGAAGTACAGTTTGATAGATTAATCAAGAATTCATGATAGCATAGTGATAAATGGGTCAGCATTATGGACAGTTGCGCATGTAGAGTCTTGGACAGTATGGACAGAGATGGATTCATAAGAATACTTAGTGGGTTTGGAAATATATATGACAGTGGATGAGAGCATGGATTCATAGATTGGTTCATAGAATGGTTCATACACAAACAAACATTATCATAATGGATGATGATTACATAGAAAATGACTCGAACAATGCTAATGGATTCCAAATTGATAGATATTGTTTTGGAAACATGTAGTGCATACAATAGTTCACATTCAAAATAGATTAATGCTCAGAAACAAAGATGACAAAACTCCCTACGAACAATGGAAAGGAAGTGCAGACAACAACCTCTACATCAAGGTAACTCAAGGTATTATTTTATTAATTGAAATTTATGTTGATGATATTCGTTTTGGAAGTACTAATGACAGGTTAAGCCAGAAATTTGCAAAGGATATGCAGAATGAATTTGAAATATCATTACTTAGAAAACTTTCCTTCTTTTTGGGTCTTCAGATATGTCGAAGAAACCAAGGAGTTTTTATTTCTCAAACTAAGTATATCATAGAAATGCTAAAGAGGTTTGGAATGGAAGATTGCAAACTAGTTACAACTCCTATGCAAACCAGTTGCAAGTTGAGAAAAGATGATGATTCAAAGTATACAGACTAGAGGAAATATGGATCAATGATTGGTAGCTTACTATATGTGACAACATCCAAACCAGTTGTAATGGAGGCAGTTGGACATGTGGCACGATTTCAAGCAGCACCAAAGGAATCACATGTATTAGCAGTGAAAATGATTTTTAGATATCTTAAAGGAACAAAAGAGTTTGGATTATGGTATCCAAAAGGAAAGGATCTATCAATTATTTCCTACACATATTCATATTGGGCAGGTTGCATTGATGACCAATGAAGCACCAGTGGAGCAACTTTCTACTTGGGTGAGTGTTTAGTATCATGGTTAAGCAAGAAACAAACATCAATATCCTTATCTACAGCCGAGGTAGAGTATATTGCAGCAACAACATGTTGTACACATGTTCTATGGATGAAACAAACTCTGAAAGATATAGAGGTTGAGTATGATGACCCATTCCAATCTATTTTGATAATACAAGTGTCGTTAGTATCTCAAAGAACCCAGTGATGCACTCCAAAATGAAGAACATTCCAATCAAGTATCACTTTCTATGGGAACAAGTTGCATAGAAGAACATAAGAGTTGAATATGTGGGCACAAAAGAACAAGTGGCATACATATTTACAAAACCGCTTCCATGGGAATCCTTTGAGTATATTCTTCAGAGACTCAGAGTAATTTATACTCCAAAATGAATGATTTTGAATGCTTATCTTATATGTCTTAGATTTACATGAGGAAGCACCATAAAGAGGAAAGTTTAGGTTGGGATATCAGTTTCAAAAAGATTTTTGTAAGGAGGAGTATCCCAAAGGATAGTTTAGTTAGGGGGAGTATCCCCAGATGGAAATATACCTTTCCCATTGATGACAAAGGGGGAGAGATATATCATATGTAGGATAGAAATTCATGGAGAGAGAGCACAGAGGCATGTAGACAAGGGGAACATCCCCAAGGAGAGTTCAGTCAGGGGGAGCAGCCCCAAACATAGATACCCTTTTCCATTTTTGTCAAAGGGGGAGAGACAGAAACATTGACGAGGAGTATAAGAATGAATTTTATCATGACTAAGTGTTGCCATCAATGTTGGTGTTTCCATCAATGACAAAGGGGGATATTGTCAGATAGTTGGCTTAGGTTGATGGATAGTTGGTATGGATTTTTGGTTTTCATTGATTTCAACTATTGGAGAGTGATATTGTATATTTATTTCAAACCTTAGTGATTGACGACAACCCTTGGAGAAAGTTCAGTAGCAAATTCCAGTAGCACAAAGGTTTGGGTAATGGACCCAAGTTTTTTTTATGTATAATAATATGAGTTTTAATATATTTGAAGGTAATACTACTCTATATGGATAGTACATTTCATTCCATTTTTGGTGGTATGTGGAATGTCACCTAACTTCTCACGGTTAGAGAGTTATGGACATGTGAAGTTGGAGAACCTAGGTTTGGGTAATGGAACCAAGTTTGTTTGATAAATAATGATACATGTTTTGATACATTTTCATGCAAGACTATTCTATATGGATAGTACATGTCATTTCATTTCTATTGGTATGTGTAATGTCACATAACTCTTCAAGATTAGAGAGTTATGGCTATGTAAAGTTGGAGAACCCTCATGAGTTATCCAGAAGCCCCAAAAGGTCAAAGTAGTCAAAGTGTTTGCAAAGAAAAATTTATTTAAATAATAAATTGAAGTGATGAGTGTACTATAAGTCAAAGAGGATTCAAAATAAATTATTTAAATAATAAAGTTAATGGAGAAATTACTAGGTGGACAAGTGGTTAGAAGTGGGTTAGACCTAAAATAAGGAAAGTGGCTTAAGATGGTTAAAAGGTAACCCCTTGATGAAGCTACATGAAAATATAAATAAGAGGCAATGATCTTTCATTTTAATCACACTTGAGCATATTGAATATCTACAGGTGACTGAGGTAACCTGTAATATCCCTCGGCCGAACCCAATTGTAAATGTAATGTAAGTGTACTTAAGCTGGTGAGATGTTTTGACATCATTTTGTAATGCACCTTTCATGGCATAGCGCGCGCATGTACTGCGCAGTAAAATGACATAGTGTGCACATTCCTGGATACCGTGCGCAATAACTAAAGTGCCTGCAGTATGGAGGTCAACAAGCCTTGTGTATATGATATGTGTTATAAGCTGGTGAGCCAATTATTATAAGTTGGGATGCTTATGTTTTGGAATTAGGCTAGAGCGCCTATTTTGTATATGTCTCATGATTAATATAAACATACATCGTTGTGTGCAGACCGACCATGATAAAAGAGATGGGGGACTAAACTTCACTAGTTAGTGAAAGGGAGGGCCAAAAGTTAAGGAAAGGGATAAGCTAGAGAGCTTAAGCCAAAAAGAAATATTATATTAATATTTCCTAAAACATAAAGTATGTATAATTATTTTATCCTAAGTTCTAAAGTGGGGACAAGTGGACCAAAGTAGCTTCCAACATGACAAGTGTCAAGTTGGGGACATGCATACATATCGTGGGGACTTAGCTCATTTGGACACCTTCACCATCATTCTTATGATCATCTCTCCAATGATTCTTGCCGTCATTTAGTCATCGAGTCAATGATTCCATGACCATTCTACTCACGCAGTCAGTTATCCTTCAAACATTCATTTCACTGTATCTGAGCCTGTTTCCATAACCATTTTCCTATTGGTTTACCTGGTTAGCTTGGGAGAGGGATTGAAGAAGCGAGTTGTCAGGTCCATGGGAAATTGAATAGGTGGGTTGTCAGGCCCATGAGCAATTATCTGAGTGAGAGAATTGTTGTGAATTGATTTCCCAAAGGTGATAAACTACAGTTACAGTGCTCTGAGACTTTATATCCAACCTGTTGTTGAAGCCCTGGAAGGGAAGTGGGGCAGTCGAAGTACTGTTGAGCAGAGAAGGAGCACACTTCCTTGGGTGGGACATGCATGTGGGGAATGAGAGACTGTAGGTTGTTAGTTGAGTGAGCACCTGAGACGGAGTCTTTCCTGTTGTCTATGAGCCTTTAGCTTGGTTAGGAATCCCTTTACCCGAGTGGAGTTTAGTCCCATCTCGGGGGTGACTCACTGTTGAGAGTGATGAAGAGTGTAGTCTAAGGTTGAGAGGTTCGTGGACGGTCTACACGTAGTAGGTGACAATATTTCCAAGATAAGTACCAATCGTATGATAAATTTACATGATGCATTGTTATTTACATGCTTATGTCACAATTTATCATATGTGTGATTATAACTATCTGTATGTTTACGAGTATTTCCTGTATATGCTGCATGTCTATGTTTACTGTTATTTCAGTATGAAATCGTATATTTACATAATGCAATTGTTTGTTTACGTTTATATGTAAAGATGTTGCAAGACTGTTGCATGTATATGTAATAATTGCATGTAGTTTGAAGAAAAAATTTATGTGGCATAACTCAGTTGAATACTGGGTATGTTACAGTATGTTCCACAGTGAGAGAACAAAAGTGTTCCCTCGTGTAGCATGGATCATCCATGGGTGGATGGGGACATTACAACATGGTATCAGAGCTTCAGTTCCGACACTGAGTCTAGATGGGTCGGAAAGGTTCAGTTGAAGTGAATATTCACAGAAGATTAATTTCGAAGTGACCAAATTTCAAGTTATAGAGCGTCCATGGAAAATTTTGGCACCACGTGGAAAATGTTGGCATGCAGGTGTGCACAGTAAATTGTGGTGCCGCATAGAAGAGTATTGTGTGTGGATGTGTGCACTGAATTTATCATTGCACGGTGAGAACACGCATAGTAATGTGCACGTGGTGTGCGCAACATTGCAAAACACAAAGAAGTTTGGTTGGTGCGCGCACAGTATGAGTATAAGTTATCTTGCAACAGTGTAGTCAATGGTGCGCATAGATTTTTGTGCACGATGGGGGCATATTGAAATTTGGCATGGTGCAATGCATAGGGAGAAATGCATGTGGAATATCAATGCATGATACCAAAATTGTGCATAGTGGATATTGGCGCACAACGAAAAAATAGTGTGCACAAATTATTGGCGCGATGGAGAAGAAATGCATAGTGGATATAGGTGTGCATAAGCACGATTTACCTTGTGGTGTTGCTGTGCATGATAAATATGGGTGTACAGGTTGAATGTTGTGTGCACGAATTCGTTTGGAAGTCAATGAATTTTGAGTTTTATATTCCTCCGATTTAGACAAATGGAAGTGAAATATAAGCTTACAAGAAAATCTTACTATGAAAGAAAACTAGACTCATAACACCACCAGTTAGAATCTTGTAGTAAACAATCTGAAATCCTCTTCTGCATTTATATAATCGTATTAATCCCAAAATTACAAAAGGGAATGATAACAATTATCCTATGGTAAAGGGATCGTTTAAGAACAGGCCATCATCTGACTAAAAATTGTTGAAATGTACTTTTATTCGAGGACTCATTTCAGCTTAGTGATATCCTCCTTTAAAGTATCTAACCATACTAGTTGATTCTCTCCAACACTTTGAGCCATTTCAATGATGGTTTATTTCTTCTGTCGCTTGCTCCATTTCTTCTTAACAGTTGGTCTATTGATGATCAGATCCCTCATAGTGGGATTTAGTCTGGCTTCCAGTTTAGAGTCTGTGGTAGGTTCTGTGTGAAACTTAGTCGCTAGTATCTGCGCGATTATCCTTTCCTTCTTACTCGTAGGAAAATCTACCATGTTTCCAGAAGAACTAGTCTCACGGGATGTAGTTTTGTCCATGTACCTCAATTTAGTGGACACTGAAATGATTTTATAGAGATTAGACAGTCGAGAAAATGTATAGATTACTCTAGATATGGATAAGATGATGCCTCCATACTTGAGAATTGGTATTTATAGAGTGCCAATCATGAATCACGGATAGACTTACGTACAAATACATTGGGTTGCCATGCACGGTTAATCCATTTCAAATGATTATATTTTGAGTTTGTCATATGGTGGCGTTCACTTGACGTCATATGGCTATGAAGTACCGAACGAGTGAAACAGGGTGATCTGACTAGACGTCGCATGTTCCTCGATTGGTAGTTTTGACATATTGAAACATGTGACATCGAGTTTTTGGCGAAAGTGGTTTCGGCAAACCACCTTTTCCCAGATGTATCTCTAAAGGCGTCATGCGTCTATGTTCTCAAGACTTAGGTCTTATATAGAATATTCATGGTGATAATGCCAAGAAATCAGGAGAGATAATTCTGATGTATATATGGAACCAAAATGGTTCATATTTTTCATGAATTGTTGAATTAGTTAGCCTGATAAGTTTTGATGGCTTCACATTTTGTAGAATTAACAACAACTAGATCAGATCAGATTAGTGTAGATTTCATAGGAATGGAAGAGGCACAGGGAAATTATAGTCAACAAGTTGAGAGCAGAGGGATGGATGTCCATTTGGGCATTGAAGGAGCAAAATCCAATGGACATGGAGAAAAAAGGAATGAAAACATGAATATGGCAGAGACCATTAAAAATTTGCAAAAGGATGTCCAAAGCCATAAGGCTGATAATGAAAGGCTTATCAAAGCCAAGGAGCAACATGATGATGTCAACATGAATTTATTGGAGGGCTTGAACATAATAGAAAATAAATTGGACAAGGAGAGTGGCTTAAGAAAATATGGAAGTCACAATCCTTCGGATGAGAAAAGAAAAGAAAGAAGTGTTATAAGACACCACCATCACTCCCCAAAGCATTCCAATAAGAGAGAAGGCATCAAATCAAGTTCATCCCCTGTTAGAAGGCATAACAGGTCTGGGGTGGATGAGCTTTGAGGAGAAATGAAAAAAATCAAACCAACTACATTTGATGGTGAGCACAAGAAGGATGAAGATGCAGAAACTTGGTTGTTGAGCATGAGAAAGTATTTTCAATTGCATAATTATTCTTCTCATGCAGAAGGTAGAATTGATATCTATCAACTCAAGGGAAAGGCCTCCATGTGGTGGGATCAACTTGTTCAGGTGCAACAAATTAAAGAGAAAAGTGTTACTTGGAGGGAATTCAAGAAGTATTTTGAGAATAAATACTTGACTAAGAGATACTATGACAAGAAAATGCAAGAGTTCTTTGGACTCAAGCTTGGAAGTATGACCATAGATGAATATGAGAGAAGTTTTCTAGAAATGCTGAGGTATGTATCTTTCATCAAGGATGAGATAGTCAAAATTCAAAGGTATTTGAGTGGATTTCCATCATTCATCAATGACAAAATCCAGTATGATGAACCCAATACATTGGAAGAGACCATAAGGCGAGCTAAATGCCTATATGATCAGTAGAAAGCAAGGCCATCTTTCCAAAAGGCTTGGGAAGACAAAAATAAATTCAATATGGATCAGAGGAAGAAGGAATCTAAGCCACCATTCTTCATAAATAATCCACATGGACAAATAACACCTAAAGAACCCAGAACAATTGACATAGGGAGTCAAATTCCAAGGCAACCACCTATTCAATGTTGGGGTTGTAAAGGAGATCATATGTTCAAAGATTGTCCTCACAGAGGTGAAAAAGGTAGGGTTGTTCACAATGTACAACAAGCCGAAACAGTGGAGGACATGGGTAGAAATGTGCCAAGGATCTATGCATCCCTGGACAACAAGCAAGCAGAGTATCAATCCCACATGATTGAAGTGGAAGGTATTATCAAAAACCAAACCATTGCTATTTTAATTGACTCATGAACTATTCATAGTTACATAGATCCTAATATGGTAAAAAGTTTGCATTTTCCAAGAAGCAAGCATGTGAAATCTTGGTTGGTGCAGCTAGCTATAGGAGCCAGAAGAAAAGTTAATGAGATGGTTAGGTCATGCCTCATGGACATGAATGGACTGAACACCAAGGCAGATTTGAACATCTTGTCTTTAGGTTTCTATGACTGTATAATTGGGATGGATTGGTTGGACCAACATAATTCTCTCTTAGACTGTCACAACAAATCATTTACTTGCTTGGATGAGGAAGGGAAACTAAGGAAAGTGCAGGGAATTCCTAGAGCGGTAACCATTAGAGGAATTTCAACATTGCAGCTGAAGAAATGTTACAGAAAAGGGTGTCAAATATTTGTAGCTCATATAGAAGAGACACCTAAAGATACAGTGCCAAATTTGGAAGATTATGCAGTCCTGGAAGAATTTGAAGATGTGTTCAAGGAAGTACCAGGACTACCCCCAAAGAGAGACATTGATTTCTCTATAAATCTAATGCCTGGAGCAACTCCAGTGTCAAAGACTCCTTATAGAATGAGTACACCAGAATTCAAGGAGTTGCAAATGCAGCTGAAGAACTTTTGAAGAAGGGTTATATACACCCAAGTGTTTCACCTTGGGGTTCCCCATTCTTTTTTGTGAAAAAGAAAGATGGAACATTAATATTGTGCATTGACTTCAGACAGTTGAATGAAGTGACTATTAAGAACAAGTATCCTCTGCCAAGGATTGATGATCTCTTTGATCAATTAAAGGATGTAAGGATATTTTCAAAGATAGATCTCAGATCAGGATACCATTAGGTAAGGATTAAAGAGGAATATATCAACAAGACCGCCTTCAGGACAAGGAATGGTGATTATGAGTTCACAGTGGTGCCATTTGGGTTGTCAAATGCACTAGATGTTTTCATGTGCTTAATGAATGGTGTTTTCCAAGAATATCTGGACAAGTTTGTCATTGTCTTTTTGGATGACATTATTATATATTATAAGTTAGAGGAAGAGAATGAACATCATTTCAGGATGGTGTTGCAAGTATTAAGGGAGCATCATTTATATGCCAAATTGATAAAGTGCTAATTTTATCATAAACAAATTCATTATTTGGGGCATATCATTTCAAAGGATGGATAACAATGGATCCTGAGAAGATAGAAGGCATTAAAGAATGGTCAGTGCCAAAGAATGTGACAGAGGTAATATCATTCATGGATCTTGCAGGCTACTATAGAATATTTATTGAAGGATTCTCAAATATTTCACACCCAATCACTTCCTTGCAAAGAAAGGGTGTGAAGTTTTAGTGGACATTGGTTTGCGAAAAAAGTTTCCAACATGTGAAATAATTATTGACAAGTTCTCCAATATTAAGGATTGCAGACCCAAATCAAGACTTCATTGTATGCACAGATGCATGTAATGAAGGACTTGGTGGATTCCTCAGTCAAAATGGGTTTGTTATATGTTATGAATCAAGGAAGTTGAAGGAGCATGAAAGAAACTATGCCACTCATGATTTGGAGTTGGCAGCCATAGTGCATGCCTTGAGGAAATGGAGACACTACTTCATGGGGAAGAGGTTTGAGCTAAGAACAGACCACAATGGTCTAAAATATTTATTTGATCAGCCAAATAAAAATGCTAGGCAAAGCATATGGTTAGCATTTCTAAGAGAATATGACTTTGATATAAATCATATCAAGGGGAGAGAGAATAAAGTGGTCGATGCACTCAGCAGGAGGGTTCATGAACTACATGTTACAACCATTAGCATGTATCAAACTAATATTAAAATAAAAAATTTGGAGGCTGCAAATACAGATCTGCAATATAGAGAATTGGTAGCAAAGCTACAGTAGGGTAATATGCCACAAAAGGTGGATAATTATAATTTGGGAATAGATGTTGTTATCTCCTAAAATAGCACTGTCAATTTTTTGATTTTTAGGTGATAGGAACATGTCAAAAAATTTATTTCTAAATTTTTTAGGTGCTTTAGGGGGTCTATTTTTCAATAATAAACTTGGAAAAATCATCATTTTTGGTCTTGGCTTTCAAAATCTAAAATCTCAGGTTTCGGTGGTTAAGAGGGTCTATGAAACGACTTGTTAACCACCGAAAGTCGAGATTTTCAGTGGTTAAGAAGAAAAATAAAAGGGGTCCTTAACCACCGAAAGTGTTTTCACGCCCAAATAAAAAACCTCATGCTTTCACACGAGCCAGATATCAAGTGAGTGTGATTATGATTCCTAACTGCCAAAAGTCATGTCAAATAGCGAGTTTTCATGTCATTATTGCAGAATTGTAGATGAATAGATGCCGAAACGTCCTCCAAGCGTTCAACTGTCAGTTGTCATCAATTTTTGGTGTGGTGAAGAATCTCATGAAGGAGTTTATCATAACAGAAATGAGATTGCATACAGATTATCAGGACTGCCAGCCACGAAAAATCTATGACATCATTGCTGAGCTTAAACATTGTTTAATTGTCATTGAATTGTGCATTGAGTCTGGGTCTTGTTCATCATTTCAAATAGTCCCGTGATTTCCTTATTTGGGCATGCTCTCAAAGCTCTAGATCCCATTTAAAGAGGCTAGTTGATCGTTGAAGATCAAGTTCAATAACTAATTCAACATTCAGGTATCAAACCCAGTTAAAAGGTATCTTCAGTCTATGATTCGATTCTCTGTGATTATTATCTGAAACATTCTTGGCTCAATTCCAGCTCATTGTTTGTTTGAGTCTAATCTTGTTTAGATTATGCATATCTATCTGCTGAGTTCTATCTATAGTCACTGTGCATTAAAGATCTGGTTCCTATTTAAACTCTGAGTTCTATCCTTTGTCTTGATTTTACCCTCAGTTATACACCTGGATATTGATTTAAATCGTATGCTAAATCTCTGATTCAATTTTTTTGCCTAAAAACACTCTCTGTTTGTTGAGTCATATCCTCTGTCTGTCGAATTAGATTCTTTGACCATCGACTCATACCCTTTGATTGCATGAGTGATTGAAGTCCTATTCCTTTTTGCATGCACATCTCTTAAATTGAGGGACACTTCAGCCTTGTCATAATGTCAAAATCTAGACCAGCACTAAGGGCTAAACTTGATGGGGTTTGGTACGTCGAGGCTCACCCTGAGGTGGCCGAATTCTTCAAGCAAGTCGGTGTTTATGCTTACTGTGAAAAATTGATAGACTTCCATTAGCAAGTTTGCGAATCATTTTCCATTTCATACGATGGGAGGACTGCTACAGTAGGAAAAGAGGAATTCGTGGTGGATGAAGCTACAATTGTCGAATACACAGGTTTACCTAGGTCAGGAGACTGTTGGTTCAAGTCTACCATACTTAGGTCATACCTGCTGCCTGTACACAAAGATTTGATCTGGAAAAAGGATATTCCAATGTCTTACTTGGAACCAAAGTGGTAGTCCTTGTTGAAAGCAATATTTGTTTACATAACATGCGAAGGGAGATATAACATAGTGATGTTTTATCACTTCAAGCTTCTAAACCATTTCACAGACCGAGCACCTATAAATCTTCCTTTTTATCTGCATAAGGCTCTCACCAAAATGGCAAGACAAGTTAAGGCTAAGCCCACTAAGGTGGCAAGAAGGTTGTCCCATCAAGGACTCATTACTATTATTATTAAGGAGTCTCTGAAGAAGAAGTAGGTTGCATGCAATTACTTCTCTTCTGGAATGAATTCTAGACTGACAAACCACAAGAGGACAAGGGCAAGAAGACTTCCAAAAGGAAGGTTATTACTCCCAAGAGTAGTCAAAGGAAATGAAGGGCTATTTCACCCTTGAAACAACAAGTAGAATCTTCCTCGGCCAAGAAGAAGAGAACAAAGAGAAAGTTATAGTTTGAGGAAGGAGAGAAGGTTGAAGGTTTGGCCATGGAGGATAATCCTTTAAACCTCCCATATTCAGATTTTGAACATGAACCAGAGCATAATGAGGCACAAGGAGAGTAGCAAACTGATACAGCTGCTGATGAATACCCAAACCTACCTACTCCTACTCCTCTAGAGGAACAAAATCAATCATTAGTAGGAGCTTCTTCGAGAAAACCCAAAGCTTCCAGGACTCAGAAAGTGAGGAAACTTCTGCAACAAATCTACGAAATGGAGGTTTTAATAAGGGTTATTAAAAAGATGAATACAGATTTGATAGAAAGAAATGAAGAACTTCATAAAATTAATAAAACTGTCAAGGAAAAACATGACAAGATCAAAGATAGGAACAGGGTATTGATAAGGAAGAACATGAAGTTGTACAGGCAGCTAAGACTTCTGAGATTAAAAATAAAAGAATCCTAACCTCTAGCTCAGAAGCATACAAAGTTGGAAACCCTAGCCCAAGTTGCCACCTCCACAGAAGAAGAAATACAGGCTGGTATTCATCAAGAGGAAGTGACAAGCCCTATCAGGGAGAAGGGAACTTCATCCAAGAAGCCTTGAAACCATATGCAACCATACAGGTAATTGAAAATTTTGAATTTTTGATTTTTGAAAAACTTCTGCTTTTCGATGGTTTAGGCGAGCCTGAGCATGCTCATTAACCTCTGAAATGCAGTGATTTTGGTGGATAAGAAGCTTAAAATTTCATACAGTTAACCACCGAAAGCCTGTATGACCAGATTCATTGAAATTTTGCTTAGATTGGAAATTTTTGAGTTGGAATGGAATGAAACCTCTTTGAATAAGTAGGTAATGAATTATCAAAGTCAAATCCAAAGGCTAGTTTTGAGGGATAAGGTCAAAAAGAGGTTTTTCAACTACATTTGGCATCTTTTTCAAAGGTAGAATATCAGGGGTTTGAAGACACATCATCCAACTCGAATTTCATCTTCACGAGATCAAACCAAAGAGCCTTGGAAGGCTAGGCTACACATCATCAACTTTTCAACCACATTTTGAAGATTATCAGATAGGGATAGACCTCATTTTGAGGATCTACTCCTAGTTTCTTGTAAATACAGTTTGCTTTCTGTTTTTAGAAAATCAGATCCATTGTTTTAGTATCTGATAATTGTGATGTAAATCTATAAAGCTACATAATTAAGATAGATGAGAGGGGTCAATCCGGGATAATTTTTGGTTATGTACTTTGACTCTTTTATGTTATATGAATCACAATCCTCTTTTGTTACTAATGTCAGTATTGTTCATATGTTCCCCACTCTGTAATTTGATTCAGTTCAGCTTAGCTATTGAGAACTGTCATCTTCTTGTGTAGCTCATGAATGTGAATTAAATGATTCTTTGCTATCTTGTATGACTCTACATGTTTGTGTACCTGGTTATCTTGAATAGTATTCTTCACACCTTATTTCATTACTGTAACTGATATTTGGTCTCTAAAAGAACTGGTTTATTTAGATGCATAATAAGTGGTCCTTTTATAAATCCTTCTCAATTATCCCATTGTTCCAAACACATTGAATATTCATAATTTCTTAAGTTACCAAGCATCCTTAGTCTACAACCCTAAGGAGTTTCTTGGAGTGATAACAGATGGAATAATGTTGCACAAGAACATAATTTTTGTTCCAAATGTCCAAGACTTGAAACGTATGATTTTGGCATGAAATGCATAATGTCCCTTATTCAGGGAACCCTGGATATCAGAAAACCATGGCAGCGGTCCAGAGCCATTACTTTTGGTGAGGTATGAAGAGAGAAATTGTTGAATACATCGCTAGATGTATGGAATGCCAGAAAGTTAAAGTTGAGCATAGGCACCCATCATGGTTGCTGCAACCTTTGCCCATTCCTGAATGTAAGTGGGATGTGGTGACAATGGATTTTATTATGAGATTGCCCAAAACAGGCAATCTGCATGATTCAATCATGGTGGTGGTGGACAAGCTTACAAAAGATGGCCATTTTATTCCATTGAAAACTACTCACAAGGAAGCAGATGTTGTTGATATTTTCATGAGGGAAGTAGCATGATTGCATGGAATTCCTAAAACAATTGTGTTCGACAGAGACCCAAAATTCACCTCGAATTTTTGGAAAGGATTGTTCAAAGGATTCATAACGAATCTGAACTTTAGTACAACTTATCATCCTGAGTTTGATGGATAGATAGAGAGGGTGAAAAAAGTGATAGAAGACATAATGAGAATGTATGTGATGGACAAACCATCGAAATGGGAGGACTATCTACACTTGGTAGAATTCGCTTACAACAATGGGTATCAGGCAACATTGAAGATGAGCCCATTTGAAGCACTTTATGGAAGAAAGTGAAATACTCCAGTAAGCTAGGATAATCCAACTGATAGGAAAATAGTTGGGCCATAGTTTCTCAAGGAGATGGAGGACCAAATGAAAAAAATTAAGCAAAATTTTAAATTTTCCCAAGACAGGCAGAAAAATTATGCCGATAAGAACAAAACCCACAAGGAGTTCAAAGTGNATTTATGTCTGTTCATAATGTATTCCATGTATCATTACTAAAGAAATATATACCTGATGCTAATCATGTTATTGCTTGGAATGTGATTCAGGTGGAGCAAGAAGGCAATTTTCAAGTGCATCTGGTGCGCATTTTGGATCAGAAGATCAAGAAGCTCCGAAATCGAGCCATAGGGCTTGTAAATGTCCAATGGACCTGGTATGGTCCTGAGGATAGTACTTGGGAGTATGAGGATGCAATGTAGACATAATACCCCCATCTTTCTGAGGATTTTTGAAAATTTTGTTGTATATGGGTATATGATGCACTGAGGACAGTGCATAAATAAGGGGAGGGGATTTTAATATCCCTCAGCCGAACCCAATTGTAAATGTAATGTAAGTGTACTTAAGCTGGTGATCTTTTTTGACATCATTTTGTAATGCACCTTTCATGGCATAGCATGCGCATGTACTGCATAGTAAAATGATGTAGTGTGCACATTCCCGGATACCATGCGTAGTAATTAAAGTGTGCGCAGTATGGAGGTCAGGGAGCCTTATGTATATGATATATGTTATAGGCTGGTGAGCTAGTTATTATAAGATGGGATGCTTATGTTTTGGAATTAGTCCAGACTGCCTAGATGTTAAAGGCCAGTGCGCCTATTTTGTATATGTCTCATGATTAATATAAAAATACATCTTTGCATGCAGACTGACCATGATAAAAGATATGGGGGACTAAACTTCACCAGTTAGGGAAAGGGAGGGCCAAAATTTAAGGAAAGGGATAACTAGACAACTTAAGCCAAAAAGGAATATTATATTAATATTTCTTAAAACATAAAGTATGGATAATTATTTTATCCTAAGTTCTAAAGTGGGGACAAGTGGACCAAAGTAGCTTCCAACATGACAAGTGTCAAGTTGGGGACATGCATACATATCATGGGGACTTATCTCATTTGGACACCTTCACCATCATTCTTTCAATTATCTCTTCGATGATTCATGTCATCAGTCAGTCATCTAGTCAATGATTCCATGACCATTTCACTCACGCAGTCAGTTATCCTTCAAACATTCATTTCACTATATCTGAGCCTGTTTCCATAACCATTTTCCTGTTGGTGTACCTAGTTAGCTTGGGAGCAAGATTGAAGAAGCAGGTTGTCATGCCCATAAGAAATTGAAGAGGCAGGTTGCCAGGCCCATGAGAAATTATTTGAGCAAGAGAATTGATGGGAATTGTTTTCCTGAAGGTGCTAAACTGCAGGTACAATGATCTGAGACTTCCTGTCCATCCTGTTGCTGAAGCCCTAGAAGGGAAGTGGGGTAGTTGAAGGACTGTTGAGTAGAGAAGGGGCACATTTCCTTGGGTGTGATAAGCATGTGGGGAATGAGAGGTTGTAGGCTGTTAGTTGAGTGAGAACCTGAGACAAAGTCTTTCCTGTTGTCTATGAGCCTTTATCTTGGTTAGGAATCCCTTTACCCAGGTGGAGTTTAGTCCCATCATGGGGGTGACTCACTATTGAGAGTGATGAACAGTGTAGTCTAAAGCTGGGAGGTTCGTGGATGGTATGCATGCAGTTGGTGATAATGTTTCCAAGATAATTACCAATCATATGATAAATTTACATGTTGCATTGTTATTTACATGCTTATGTCACATTTTATCATATGTGTGATTATAACTATTTGTATGTTTATGGGTATTTCCCTGTATATGCTGCATGTCTGTGTTTACTATTATTTCAGTATGAAATTGTATATTTAGAGAATGTAATTGTTTGTTTACATTTATATGTAAAGCTTCTACAAGAGTGTTGTATGTATATGTTATGATTGCATGCAGTTTGAAGAGAAAATTTATGTGGCATAGCTCAGTTGAATACTGGGTATGTTAAAGTATGTTCTGCAGTGAGAGAACGAAAGTGTTCCCTCGTGTAGCATGGCCTAACCATGGGTGGCTAAGGACGTTACATAAACAAAGGATATCTAAGCCGAATTTCAGAGGGAAGGTGAAGTAAAGAAGGCTGAAATTCAAGGGAGGAAAAATTCTTTTGATGATGCTTTCTAAGGTGTGTTATTTACCGGTCATCTCACCATTTCGGCAATAACATTTTTTCTAGACTGATTCGGACTGTGAAATTGGGAGTGTGTTTATAAAACATATCCAAGTAGTTGTGGTACAAATTTAAGCTTGTGGGTTGTTTTAGTTTTAGAGTTACACTCCATGGAAAATAAGTTTGTGGCTAGTCATGAAAGTAGTCTAAAACAGGTGTTATGGGTAAAAATGTCATAACTTATTCATAACAGATCCAAATTTAGTAAGAAAAAATGTGTTGGTTAGCCTACAATATTTAGTATTCTGAGTACAATTTTCAGATCCATACAACAAATATTTTGTGTGGGGCACGCTCTAGAAGTTCGTTGTCTAGAATAAGATAGAATTCAACAAGGTATGCAATTTTTGGTATAAATCCGTTTCTGAGAAGTTCCAAGTAGTGACTGTTGTGGGATTAATCGATAAATGTGGACATCAACAGATATCCCTAGATCCACCTAGATCTATAAAAGAAAATAACAGATTATGATGCTTTCCCTAAGCTCTAACTATTGAGTTTACTATTTAACAAGAGGTAGATAACTTACCATTTAGATGTTTCTTCCTCTTTCCATTGCCATCCTAGCTCCACTCTAGTGCTCCTGTGATATTGAATCTTCAAGGAAACGCAAGCCAACTAAAGTGAAAGAAATACAATGAACTCAACAAGAACCTATGTATGTGATCAAGGAATCATACAATAAAACAAAACAAGTTTTATGGGAAAGAAACATATCAATGTATCATATTAAAATGAAAGTGGAGATTACAACCAAACCCTTGATGTCGCAAGGTCCCCTTTCTATGGCCCTTTTCTCCAACACACACACTTGCTCCAACCTTGAATGAAGAAGATCCAAAATGACTTGATGAACTGAAATGAAGCTCTCAAGTATGAAACGAAGTAGAATTCTTCATCCAATTCTTAGCCTATTCAACCTTCGTCTTTTCCATGAAATATCCCTCTTTATATAGGAGAAAGAGAGATGGTTGAGGATATTAGGATGATTCCACCAAATCAGATAAGCGAGTAAGATCCAAACCATTCAGAGGCCACCTCATCTTCTATAAAATCCCCTTATAGAACTTTCATCAAACTTGACCTTTTCTTAGTCTTTTGACATCGTCGCACCCTAGGTATGGTGTAGCCTACGGAGACGTTGCAGCCGAAATTTAGAGAAGGGGGTGATGATCAGGCATCATCGCACCCTATCTATAGTGCAACCCATGACGAAATTTCTTAATGGGGTTTTTGAGAACATAAATCTAGTCACTTTCCTCATGGAGAAATAATATTTTTATCTTTTTATGAGAACTTGAACACATGTTATCAATGGATCACTGGGGTGACAAAAATAATGTGTAACAGAATGCCCCCAAAGTATGAAGTTGGAACTTGTGAAAGTTGAAATACTTTGTAGAATGTGTGTGTCAAAAACAAGGAGCACACCGATCAAGAACCTGCAAATAGTCAAGCATCAGCATCATATACCATTGTCTGAGGTAGGAATTCCCATACTCAAATTACAAAATTTCAAGTGAGTCATGGCCACTAAATATACACTGTGGATCCATGTCATTGTGAATAGGCATAGCCACGAGGGATACACTGTGGATCTATGCGCTAAAAGGATTCAAATTTGGACACAACCACGAGACATACAAAGTGGATCTATGTGTCAATATAATCATAAAAACTTTGTCGCAACCTGGACCAAAATGGTATGTGTTAATGTCCTAACCCGCACATAGGTAGATCAATGTATTCGGATGTAATAAAGGTCAATATTAATAAGACCTTTCAATAAAATAGAATAAGGTGGATGTAAAAAGACCTAATAGAAGCTTTCGCTTCTAGAAGGATCTTCCTTTCGATGCTTCTCTTAATAGACATATTTAGTATAAATAAGGGTCGAGGGTATGAAAACCCTAGCTTGGAGATTATTGTAACAGAGCTCTGCTCGATTGGAGGTTGCCCCCTCGAAGAGGCCTGTGAACATTGCTTTCTGAATCAAAGTGCTTTTCTGTTGCTATTTCG
>JASDQU010170661.1:8518-26340 GCA_032191745.1 Picea mariana | reverse complement strand
TTGAAGACCTGTGATCGAGGTGGATATTGGTGGCCACCCACCTATTCCAACTGGCTCCTCGTGTCCGTTTTTTGTTCAACACGTTCTTCTGTACTGCTTTGTAATTTTGAGTTCTACACTTCTGGGGCTGTTTGAAGCCCCACACATCCTCCAGGTGGATACGGGTGGCCTCTCGCCTAATCCAACTAGCTTATTTTGTATGTTTTCACGTCAACACATCTTGTTGTACGTACTTCTAGGGCCGTTTTGGGGCCCTAAACGTTGTTTTTTTGTCTTGCAACAGTCAAACTGTAGATAGAGTCAGAGTTTGACGGCAGAATGTGTAGTTCTTTGAAAGACCTTTCCAACAGGCTATCACGCGCCTAAAACGGAGGTCGTATGCAAAAGTTACGACACTTGGAAGTTGAGGTACTAAATTACACCAACTTACCCAAAGGGCCCACATGACTTTTGGCGTTTCACCTTTTAGGGTTAGGTTTTTGGATGTCTAGGGTTTTGGCATTCATGAGTAATATCAAAAAGGCCTCTGGAGCCTCATTGTAATCCATTCTGCTCAGACGAATGCGCGTAGCAGCCACATCTCTTCTCAGAGATAGCTACCACCATTCGAGCAAGTGTTTTAGTTTTGCAGTTTCGGCCTATTTCATTATTTAATAGAAGATATTGTTCACTGGATATTTGTGTTATTCCTCATATCTCTGTGTTTATTGTATTCAGTATGTTAATCACTTCGTTCCTCTCCTAATTCTGGATCAATGGTATCAGAACGGTTTGCTCTTCATTTATTTTTCTTCTTGCATGTCCCTGACAAGATCTGGGTACAAGAAGTTGGGACTCGAACCAATCGAGCCATTACAAGATCGAGCGTGGGGCAAAAAGAAAGATGATGGAGCAGGAGATCCTATTAAAATGTTGCTCGAGGAAGCCCTCGCGCGACAAAGGAAGAAAATGATGGACAACTTCGTGTAGATCCTTTGACAGTTGCCCATAGGAGATGCATCTTCATTAAGCGGCCATGCAACCCCCTTCTAGGTACAGGTAAATTTGGATATTCCATTATTTGAAGGACTGATAGATGCAGACGCTGTAGATAAATGGTTGAATCTGCTCGAAGGATTTTTTCGATCCACAATTTTTTCGATAGAGAAAAGATCACTTTTGCACTCCTCAAGGTCGTTCCCCATGTTAAACACTGGTGGGATACTTACTCTGAACAAAGGGCCGTGGAGGAATCTACTATGTTTGTGGTGGCCCCTACATGGGATTCTTTCCGGGATGCCATTAAAGAACAATATTACCCTGTTGGAAGCTACGAGGACCAGTACACCAGATGGACCTACGTCAAGAAAGGGACCAGATTTCTCCAATATTTTCCACACCCTACGCACCAAATTGGGTATCAAAGAGTTTGAGCATCCTCTGGTGCTCAAATACCATGGCTGATTGCATAGATACATTCAAACAGAAATGGAGTTCCTGGACATCGCCTCATTGGGCACGACTTATAGATACGTTGTCAAGATCGAGCTGAAATTTAAGTAGAAGCGACGAGAGTTTGGATCTGCAAACCCCTCACAGTCGAAGCAGGGCAAAGGCAGCCCCAACCCACACAGTCAGGGACCAAGTCGAGATGGCTGCCCTTAGGACAACAAGTCCAAGCTGCAACATAAGAAGGGCAATGCGAAGAAGGACACGGGAAAATGGTGTGAGTACCATAAAATTCCTTGGCACAATACCGAAGAATGTCGCTCCAAGCAGTCCCTCGTGGTCGAGCTGAAGGCTTCCAAGTCAGAGGCCAATTCTGATTCCGAGTCAAATCCTGAAGGAGGGAAGCGGATTATCGATGCTGAACCTAGTGCCACTGTCACTACCACCAAAGTCCGACCAAGCGAACCAGAAGAACCAGAGGAAGGGGAACGCCTCTTTCACTCGCAGATGTGGGTCAAGGGGGGCTCCGATTCATTTCATTGTCGACAATGGTAGTTAGAAGAACCTGATTTCAGCAGAGGTCGTCAAGCAGCTGGACTTGCCAACGACACCCCACTTGTAGTCCTACACCATCGGCTGGCATTGTCGGGGAAGAGATTTCCGTGTCAACCAACAATGTCGTCTGCCCTACGACATCAAGCCTTTCAAAGATGAGGTACTGTGTGATATTGCTCCCCTTGAAGTTTGTGATGTTCTTTTAGGACAACCATATTTGTGGAAGCGTCATGCTGTGTATGAGTCTAGACCCCACAGTGTTATTATTACTTTGGGTAGACAATTGTACAGGATCCCAGAGGTAGCGCCGCCTACTGCTATTTCTTTAATCTGTGCTAAGCAATGCAGTAAGGTCATTTCACAAACCGAGAAGTTCATCTTCTTTGTGATCCGTGCTCACAGTAAGCAGAAGGTTACTGCCACATCCATGGCCTCTACACAACACCTCTCTTGGCAACAGAAGCAAGTGGACAGGATTGTGGAAGAATACAGAGACATCTTCGCCTCACCTACAGGGGTATCGACACACTGCCAAGTCAAGCATCCAATTGATCTGGCCCCCGATGCGCCTCTACCTAATGGACCAGTCTATAGACGCTCGCTGATGGAGAATGACGAAATTAGGCGTAAGATCCAAGAGCTTCTTCAAAAGGGGCACATCAGGCCCAACTCCTCCCCTTGCGGAAGCCTGATTGTATTGGTGCAGAAGAAGGACGGGACTTGGCGACTCTGCATTCCCAACCGCTACCCCATTCCCAAGATTGATGACCTTCTTGACCAACTCAAGGGGGCAAAGTTCTTTAGCAAGATTGACCTGAAGTCTGGCTACCACCAGGTTCCCATCGAACCATCTGATGTATGGAAGACAACCTTCAAGTCTAAAGAAGGTCTCTATGAATGGCTAGTCATGCCCTTTGGCTTAACAAATGCACCAGCCACTTTCATGAGGTTGATGGATGATGTATTGAGACCCTTCACCAACTCCTTTGTGGTAGTATATTTGGATGACATCCTCATCTTCAATAGAACGTGGGAGGAGCACATGTGGCATATTCAATAGGTTTTCAACACTCTGTAGCAACACAAGCTTTATGCCAACTTGGAAAAATGCTCTTTTGACATGAACAAGGTCCAATACTTGGGCTACATTATTGATGAGCATGGGGTACATGTTGATTCAGCTAAGATCCAAGTCATCCGTGACTGGCCAACCCCAAGCACACTGATCGAGCTTCGAAGCTTTTTGGGACTAGCCAACTTCTACCGACGGTTCGTGTTGGGATTCTCCCATATTGCATGGGCCTTATTATCGCACAGTTTCTAGTTAAGGTAAAAGACGGATGAAAGGAAGGGAAACTGGTGTAACTGAGACTATCCCACCACTATCACTTCAGTGGGATAACTCTTTCTGTTTAGGGAGGTAAGGCCCAGGGGAGACGTCCCCGGTGACCTAGGGTTTTGAGAAGGCAAAGGCTTAAAAGGCTAAGTGATAATTTCCCCCTCACAAGTCACCACCAATCAGAATGTCCTGGCTAATCAGCGAATAAAGATGAGTAATAACCAAACAGTGTACCTGCCCGAGACAAAACAACAAGGAAATGATACATGTGCAAGCTTACTTGTTGGTTAGTACTTCATATAATCATGGACTTCTAAGAGCAAGCAATTGATAAACAATATTGATGAAATAAGTCAACAATGTACAATAGCAATGATTATAATATATGTCACTTCACAATAAATGCTAATGGCAATCAATGTAACAATATCAATATCAAGAAACAACGCCTTAGCTAATCATTCAATTGCTTTTTAAAAAAGTATAAATGCTGCAATGTATAAAGATAACTCAGGTAGATAATGGCAGTAGTAGGGTTAGTAGATATTAGTCTAAGCTTAGGGTTAGAAGGGTTAGTAGTTGTTCAAAGTGTTTGGTTGTTTGAAGTTGTGATCAAGGTTCTCAAACAATGGAGGTCTTAGATCAGTGCTTTATTAGGGCAAATGGAGTCAAATGGCTGCAAATGTTGAAGGGCTGAAATTATAATGAAAATGCCAAAGACAAGAGGGTTAAATGTTGAGGTGTTGCTAAAGTAAGGCCTCAACAATGAAACCCTAGGGGAGAAAGGCTCACTAAGGTGTAGAAACCCTAGGCCTTAGTGCTTTGTCCTCCTTCTTTAGCTTATTGGCAAGATGAAATCGGCTAGCTTGAGTGAAAATTGATAGGGCCAAAGACGAGAATTTGAAGATGAAGTGTTGCTAAAGCAAGGCTTCATCTATCAAACCCTAGGGAAAAACGGCTCACCAAGGTGTAGAAACCCTAGGCCTTGGTGCGTTTTCCTCCTTAGCTCAATAACAAGTGAAAAAATGGCTAGGCTAGAAGAATATGAATAGAGTGTTGCTATGGAAGGCTCTATCTTACTTCAACAAATCAAATGGCTTTCAATCCTGGTAGGGACATGAGACAAGGACCTTAGCATGTGCTTGTCACCTAGGGTTTTAATTCAACAAATTATAATAACAAATGCAAGTAAATAGTACAATAACTATTCAAGAAAGAAATATTGCAGAAATTCACTTACATAAACCAAGAATTCATATAGAAAAACCCTAGTTGTAAATCTTCCACCAAGAGAAATGCCAAAAATACCAAGAAAAAGTCTCCTTCAAGAAGTGTGCCTCAAAATTTCAGCCAAAACCCTAGAGTAGGGTGCAAATTTCAGACCTCACTAATGAGTGAGTGAAAGATGATGAAAATATGAGAGTGAAAACCCTCAATATATACCATACATAATGACCTTAATTAAATTTTAGGTCATCAAAAGGCCGACAAGGCCAAAATACACAATAATATTGTTTTACATTAAAATGTCATAAATTAAACCCTAATCAAGCAAAAGTAAGACATCATGCCCCTTCTAGGGTGACGTTAGCCCTTTTTAGGGCAAATTTAGCCTCCTGGAGCAAAATATTAGCCCTCCTTGGGCTTCTCCAATCTGCTACATGTGCCAAACTGCCATGACTGTCTCCCCAAAACGTCCATAAAGATGAATGACGTCATGAGCCTCCTGGGTGAGGTCCTGGGCCTTCCAAGGCCAACGTTCCAATGAAGAGGGCACAACCCCCCTAGGTAAGGTTCTGCCAGGGTGCCTCTGTGGAACGTCCTCCTCTTCTCCGGTGCAAACCCCTTTGTCCTGTCTCTGCCCCCTATTGGGGTCTCAACATCCATCTGGTGAGCTCTTTAGCCCCATGGAGGTCCGAACTAATCATCTCCCCATGTGTACCTATCCAATGTGGTACCTGTCCATCGGGTATGATCCTGCACATCAACGAATACACCCTCCACGGGCTCATAAGTCACAGGGATCATAGCAATGTCAATCACATCTAATCATCAATATTATTAAACATGTGCATGAAACCCCTTTTACCCCAGTCAAGTGCTCAAAGACATTATACAAATCTGCAATGCAAGTTTGGAGGAAGTGACAAGGCATCCTATTGGGCTAGTGTCCACTGGAAAAGGGATGTTTTCGGAAGAGATCAAATCCAAGTCATGTTAAATGGATGAGGTGGATAAGGGATGTCTTGACAATGGGTGCAGTGATAGCAAGGAAATGCAAGGCTTACCTGTGGATGCCTTTGTAGAAGGCGAGCTGCACTTATCCTGGATGCACATTTTTCCAAGCCAATTCACGCCTTTTATTCTTATTTCTTTATTGCTTTTTTTCTTTCAAGAAGCTAATCAATGGACACTGCCCTGGCGTGGTGACCAGTAGTGGCAATGAAACCCACAAGCACTTTCACGGAGATGAGAAGGCTAGCTTGTGATGAGAACCCCTTTCTCTTGGCCATGCAACCAAGAACCACTACCTTGGCATGGTAGCCAACTGCTAGTAATGTCATACCGCTAGGTGCCCATGGACCTAATAGGTTGGCTCGTGATGAGACCCCGTATCCTTTGACTAGGTCTTGTTTTATTATTTTACGAGTACCTCTTGTTTCTTGCTGAGAAGCCTTTTACTGCTTTCTCAGGGATCCCTAGGCAAAGCATCTCGAGGTTTTAATTTTAGGCTTTTATCTTTTGCTAGCTGCTTTTACCTTTTGGGTCTTTAGCCCCTTTTTCCCACAAGGCAAGGTGCAATCCTTAAATAATTGGCCAACCCAATGCCTGGATCAATGAAATGGGATGGGTGAGCGGGAAGTAAGATGGAAAGTGGTAAGTATGACAGGAGCGGATGATGACTTTTCAGAAATCCCCCAGTGGCAACTCAAAACCTATGGGCACAAGCTTGCTAGGGCATCCTGTCGTTCCCCCCAGACATGGTCAAGTGGATAAGTATAAGATCCAAGCACCCGTTAAAAACAATAGGAATTAAATGCACATATTCAAAGGGTTTGAGGATCAGAGTGACACATACCATGATACCCGGACTCATTACCTCATGGAGCAAGAACCATCTCAGATATAGGACCAAGCCAAAGGCGATGGATGTTGTTGCTACTAACAAAGTGAAGGCGCTAAAAGGAAGAAAAGATGGGCCCTCCATGGCCATGCTCAAGTCGATCTGGCTCTCGATATTCCATGTCTAGGACCTATGGGCCTCGAGACATAATCTCCTTAGTTATCCCTAAAAGTGGGGATAATATTTGGCTTCAACTCGGGGACATGTGCTCACCATAGAGCGCATGAGAACCTCAACATATCTGGCATAACCTGTAACCTACTTGATCTCAATAGCAATTATCAATAATCATTTGGGGTGGTGATATCATCCCCAACTCATATATATATATATATATATATATAAAGACTGAAAAAAAACATATGTATAAATGTGAAAGCAAGCTACTCTAGCATGCAATGCAATGGTATATACAATGAATGCAAATGCCTACCTACTTACCTGTGAAGTCAAGTCCCCCCACCTTGGTGGGGTTTGAGGAGGTGCCCACTAACTGGTAATGGACGCCTTCTTCCTTCCAAAGTGGACAAGTAGTAAGAGTTGTCAACTAATTTTCTTCCAACTTTGAAAGGCTCGAGCCAAGATTGAGTACTTCCTTTGACATTAGTTTGCTCTCCTTTCTTGGTATCCCACATCCATACTACATCCCCTTCCTTGTATTCTTTGATCTTGTATTTGGCTGTTCCCTGAACAACCTTGGTGTACTGTGCAAAGGGAGGGGGTTGGGATTCTACTGTAAAGACTTCCTGCTGGGAAGGTTGAATCAGTATATCACTTTCTCCTGTTTTTAGTAACTTCACGGTCCCAACTTCCTTGTCTTTATATTTGTCTAGGAGTTGCCGGTATTCTTCTTGCTTGGGCCATTGAATCTGATCGAAGTTTTCCTCTGTTGCAAAAGGCATATCGTTTGGAGAAAACTCAGGAAGACTTTCCATGATTTGCTCATGTACTTTGTCATCTTTGATGGGATCACTAGCTTCTTGCACATGGGTTGTCGTCATAGGTACATTCGGGAGACGACCCATGGTTCCATTTTTCAAAGGTATATTCACATAAGTGAGGTCCATCTGAAGAGTGCAACCCAACATTGAGGCAAACTTCCTGGACAATAACATTCCCCACACATCTGGGATGTCTACTATCACTATGTCAATGTGGACTACCTTTTCAGGGTACTCTTTGAGGCAAACTTCCACGTTTTGAATTACCCCATGTGTGGGTATGGCTCTAGACTCGAAGCCACACACATTCCTGTAGGGTCTTGTGACTTCTAGACCCAATTGTTGCATGACCTTGAGAGACATCATATTAGCTCTGGCCCTTGAATCCAACATGCAATTGTTAAAGCTCTTTTTATTCATTATCAAGGTCATAAAGAAGGGGGGATGTTCGTCATATTGGACCCTAAAGTGATCAGCTTGTAACATAATAGGAGGGTCCATGGGCCCATCTGATCCTTTGAAGAAGTTGTCAAATCGTTCTTTAACAGATGGCACCTTAATGACTTTTCTCAGAGGGATGGTTACATGTATCTTAGATAGTGCCCCTTCAAAGTCAAAGTTTAAGTCCACCCTCTCGGTTTTGGAAGTTTTAGGGAGGATAATGTCCGAGGGTGGAGGTTTCGTTTGAGCTGCCACAGGAATGGTAGAGATGGGTTGGTTCAACTTCTTTCGTCTATACACTTTGAATTCTTGTTTCTTCAACTTCTCTTTTGATTCCTGGTCTAAGTTGTTTATTACTGCCATTTTAGCCAACCTGGCTGCTTCTTTTACGCTTTCCCGATGTTCTTCAAGAGTGATATTTATTTGGGGGCCTTCCATGACATGACCCATATTGTTCACTTCTTTATGGCCATCATTGCTGTAAGGACATTCATGTTCCCAATGTGCTTCACTGCACTGCAAGCACCAAGGATTTTCATCCACAATATTTGTAGGGGATAGGGTGTTAGGGACCTCTTGTTCATTTTTCGGTTTATAAACTTGGTTTCCCCTTTGGAATTGGCTTTTGTAAGGGACCCTTGGTGCTTGGTTCTGGGCTCTTTCTAGGTACATGGGACAAGAGTCTCCCATATGTCCAACACAGTTACAATAGGGCTCTCCATAGTTTTACTAGCCATAGCCCATTTCAGGTGGGTCTGGGATTCCAACCCTTGGGACCCATTGATGTTGCACTTCCTCTTGCCACCGCACAGACAGACTCTTCCCTTGATTAGTCTGCGGCTGACGAAGCCACCAGATTCATTGAGAGGATTCAACACATCCGCCAACAGGTCCAGGAGATTTTGCAGAAATCCAATGCTAAGTGCAAGCAACGCCATGATCAACATAAGGTACCACACTGGTTTCAGGTTGGCGACAAAGTCTGGTAACATTTGCAGAAGGAGCATCTCACCGGGCCCCATCGAAAGCTTCGCCCACTTCGTTATGGACCTTACACTATCACCAAGGCTGTGGGTAGCAATGCTTTTGAGCTCAACACTCCACCCTTCCTTGGTCTGCATCCAGTATTCAATGTGGACCTCCTTCGGCCATATTTTCCCCCATTATTGGACACCTCCGAGATTGCAGAATAGCTGACCCCAGCAGAGCTCAACCCTGACTGCATGGAACAAGCATCCATTGATTAGATAGTGGACACACAGGTCAAGGGCATTCGCCAGCAACGGATCCAACTTTATCGGGTTGTCAAGGCAGGGCAACTCCTACACCAAGGCAAGTGGCTCACTCGAGGCCAAATCCAACAGAAGTTTCTTCACCTGATGGAGGAACTCAACGCAATGGAGACCATTGCTTCCTAATGAGGGAGGATTGATCCAAGTGGATATTGGTGGCCACCCACCTATTCCATCTGGCTCCTCGTGTTCGTTTTCTATTCAACACGTTCTTCTGTACTGCTTTGTAATTGCGAGTTCTACACTTTTGGGGCCATCTGAAGCCCCACACATCCTCCAGGTGGATACAGGTGGCCTCTTGCCTTATCCAACTGGCTTATTTTGTACATTTCCATGTCAGCACATCTTGTTGTACTTCCATTGTCGTTTTGGTGCCCTAAACGTTGTTTTTTTGGCTCGCCACAGACAAACTGTAGACGAAGTCAGAGTTTGACAATGGAATGTGTAGTTCTCTAAAAGACCTTTCCAACGGGCTATCATGCGCCTAAAACGGAGGTTGTATGCAAAAGTTACGACCCTTGGAAGTTGAGGTGCCAAATTACACCAACTTACCCATAGGGCCCACATGACTTTTGGTGTTTCACCTTCTAGGGTTAGGTTTTTGGATGTCTAGGGTTTTTGTAGTCATGAGTAATATCAAAAAGGCCTCTGGAGCCTCATTGTAATCCATTCTGCTCAGATGAATGCGCGTAAAAATCACTTGTCTTCTTAAAGATAACTACCACCATTTGAGCAAGTGTTTCAGTTCTGCAGTTTTACAGTTTCAGCCTATTTCATTATACTGGATATTTGTGTTATTCTTCATATCTCTGTGTTTATTGTATTCATTCTGTTAATCAGTTCATTCCGTTCCTAAATCCGGATCAACCTGTCCTTTGGTCTTCATGAAGAAAATCCAAGACTTCTGATAGAAGTCATCAGTGAATATGACATAGTATAAACAACTAGTCAAAGATGCAGAAGACATTGGACCACATACGTCAGAATGAATCAGATCAAGTACACCTGCTGCTCTACTGTCACTGCTTGGAAAAGTAGTCTTGGTGTACTTTCCTAAAGCACACCCCTTGCACAACTCCTGGTGCTCTGTATTGAACTCTGGAACTCTAGTCACAATCTCCCTTAGTATCCTTAGAGCCCCATGATGCAAATGGGCCATCCTCTTGTGCCATAGCTCACAAAGATCACTGCTGCTGGTAGAATGAAATAATGCACTCGCTGGCTGGATGAGCTTGTACAACTTCTCATATTGAGTCCCAATCACTTTGGCCAAAGTGATATTGGACCCCTTGGGAAATAGGAACACCTATCCATCATGAAACAACACCTCATAACCCCTCTCCTCAATAGTAGAAACTGAAATCAAGTTCTTCTTCAAGCCAGGAACATATAGGACCTCTCTCAACAACATGGGAGGTAGAGACTCCCTCTGAAATGATATTGCCCCACTACCAACTACCTTGACCACCCGGTCATCTCCAAGCACTACCTCAAGATCACCAATCTGAGTAAGATCTATCAAATGCTCACGAACTCCTGTCATATGGCAGGAGGCACCACTGTCAATATACCACATATTGGAATGAGTGGTTCTAGTGGAAAGACATACCACTAAAGAAAACTCCTTATCAAACTTGGCGGAGAACTCCTCCACCTCTGCTGAAGCTGTTGTCTGCTTCTTTTTCTTGTTTGGACACTGTCCTGCATAGTGCCCAAACTTGTGACATGCAAAGCACTTGACTTTGCTCATGTCCTTCTTGTCTTCACCCTTCAGTTTGTTTCCTCCCTTAGGACACTTTTTGAATTTCTTCTTGCTGTTGGTAGCAAGAGCCACATTCTCCTCATCATGACTTGTAGATGAATTGCCATGCACAACCTCTCCGGGTCTCCTCCTAAACAAAATCATCCCAAAGACATTCCCACTTGGGAAGGTTCTCCCTAGCCACAATGCCCTCTACAAAAACAACCTATTGTTTGTAAACTCCATTCAATGCTGTTCTCACAAGTTCACTGTCAGTAATGGCCTCCCCAACAACTCCAAGTTCATCTCTCACCTGTGTCAACCTGGTAAGATATGTGACCACAATTTCAGCCTTGGTCATTTTAATGCTTTTAAGTTTTTCTCTCAAAACCATCTTCTGGTTTTCATTTGTACTCTGGTACAACTTCGTCAAGGACTCCCACATCTCATAGGCATTTGCTTTCCCAGTCACATGAGGAATCAAATGGTCCTTGATGGCATCAAGGATAATTCTCTTGGCCTTGATACTCTTCTTGGTGTATGCTGCTAGAAGAGTAGCATCTGTGGGTACATTCATAGGATTTGTTGTGGAGTGCTCAATAATATCCTATAACTCACTTTCTTGCAACAACAAAATCATCCTCTTCTTCCAAGCACCAAAGTTTACTACCCCATCAAGTCTGTCCTCAACCCTCAAACCGGTAGCCATCGACCCTTTTCTGTTGAAAATGAAAAATTCAAATTTTTGTCCGGTGAAGTGATTTCTGTCGCACTTTTCTGACTTGCTGTTATAAATCTGCCTCTCTTTAACTCAACTCTGATAACATGTAAAATTTCAGACCCCATCTGTTTCAAGTCTTATTGATTTTTGTTAATGTTTAATGCCCAAACCCAGTTTTATGACAGCCAAATAAACTCAGCGTGTAAACAAATTTTCAGAACTGAAACATGAGGATTCTGAACAATCTTTAATGCAGAAATAGAAACATATCAGCAACATAATATTCAGCAACATAGGTATTTTTGGTCTAACAATGACCTTGGAAAAACCCACAAGGGGAAAACCAATGAGAGAGGGATTTTTATTATTTTAGAGCTTCAAAGAAAATTCTTTTACATCATATTCATTTTCATAAATTACACAAACTTATCTCATAATTTCTTCAGCAAAACTCCTTCTGAGCAGTCCCAGAATTGCTCCTCGATTTCTGTGTCTGAAATCTGTACAAATGTATGGCTGTCCCAACAATAAATGCTGTACAGATTGTCTCGAAATTTGTGCCTCTTTTTTTGAGTTTGTTGTACGAAAAATGTAGCAGAATCAGCACCTTGAAATTCGTGCCTTTCACCTCGAAAACAGTGCCCATAAAACTGAGCTGTATGGCCCTCRATTTTTGTGCCAAAACTGTATGGACTGTACGGAAATCTATCCAGAAATTTGTGCCAGCAGTTGCCTCGATTTCTGTGCAAGTAAACACTTGTGTGGCAGCCTTGGAATGYGTGCCAAACTCTTCAGAACTCTTGTTGTTGTCCTCCTTGATTTCAGTGCATACAAATGAATGGTATGACCTCTAGAAATCCATACTGTATGACCTCTAACTACTGCTGTATTGTTGCCTCGATTTGCGTGCTAGCAAACTGCCTTGGAATGTGTGCCTTGGCTCTGCAAATATGGCCTCCTTTCTCAAGCTCGACCTCCTCTATTCTTGCTCTCTCAAAAATGCAACAACAACCCAAGAATGCGTGCGCCCTCTACCCTAATCAACCTCATGGAGGGAAGATGAAGAGTCTCTCAATCCAACGGTGGAGATTGGATGAGATCAATGGTGGAAATTAAATCACTTGAGTTACGCACTTTCCTTAAGTCCAAAAAGTCACCTTTTAATTTGTCTCTCACAAATTAAATGACTAGGGTCCACATTAGGCACTTTCTCACCCCTTAGGTGCCTAGGTGATGAGAAACACTTGCCTAGGTACTTTTTAATTATTTTAATAGTATTGACTGGGGTCATAAAGCCCTAGCTGAGGCTTGAAGGCTATCTGAGCTTCTTTTCACTAGGTGACACCCTTGCAAGCAACACCCCCCACTTATCCTCTTGATTTCAACCATAGTGAAGTCTCCATAGACCAACCAAGTGACATTTGGAAGCTCATCAATAATCCAATTCCAAAAAGCAACTCTCTTTCTAGCATCAGTAGAGGCATAATTGTTGGCCAATGCCAGAAGTCGGCCATCGAGATTTAGTAGATTACAAACTAACCTTTGGGTAGGGTTTGTTGTACCCCACTCAACAACCACACTAGCAAGTTCAGGTGATATCAGAGTGGCAAGCCCACCTTTCTCATCAAGATGATTTGTGTACACACATTTAGCACTGGGCCAAATAACATACAAAGACGAGATTTGTCTAAGTAGAGAACATCTACATGAACTTATGTTGGCTAACCATTAATTAATTCCCTAAAATAAATATGTTGGTTATGTAGATGTTACTAAAGAACTTTACAAAGAACTTTTACGTCAACTTTTGTTGTCTGAACATCTATGTGAACTTGCGTTGGTTGAACATCTACGTGATTTTTTTTTCGATGGAATACACATCCTGAGAAATCCTCTAGGTACTTCCCTTGATTTTGAGGATGGTACGAGAGGTAAATCGACCGATTGCATTTTTGGTAACCTAACCCGGCAGGGACATCGAGTGAGGCCCAATAATATCTACAGAGATAGCCAGCCTGAGGACTTGACCTTGTGACCTCCTGCTTGTAATCATCAACACTCATACACTCGAGCTAACCCACCGAGCTAATATCTACATGAACTTATGCTAGCTAACCCTTAATTAATTCTCTAAATTGGCATTGGTTATGTAGATGTCGTTTGTAAAGTTCTTTAGTAACATCTACATATCCAACATATTTGTTTTAGAGAATCAATTAATGGTTAGCCAAAGTAAGTTCATGTAGATGTTCTTTAGTAACATCTACATAACCAACGTATTCATTTTAGAGAATTAATTAATGGTTAGCCAACTATTATATAAGTATTGAATACTTATATAGGTTCGCATGGGTTTACAAATATATCTTGAATATCGAGTTTAAAAACATATCTTGTATGTGGGTTTATAAACAGATCTTCAATATTGGGTTTATAAACATATCTCGTAAGTGGGTTGTATCCAAAATGTAAAATTAATAATACAATACTTTATTTTATTTAGGAGTACTTATCTTTATTACATTATAACCAAAAGTCTTACTTTATGTATTCAAAAGTACGTTTATTTCTAGTCACATCAAAGAGGGGTTTTTCATTAATTTTATTTTTAGACATCTTTTGAATTAAACTTAACCATGGTTACAKAGATTGTAGTGTAAGAGGTGAGTTGCCAAATATACCTTCCCCACAAAATGACTAACTCATAATTTTTTATTATATATCTTAGGAGGCCCATTTGAGACCTCAAAATTCCCCTAATGATGTAGAGCATCAAAGGARTTTAAACTTACAATGGGTTTCTGCTACACAAACCAAGCATCCAAAGTAATAGGTTGTTGACATTTGAATAGGCCATTAGTTGAGTCCTTTACCTAGTATTCAAGCAATGATGGAGAATACCAAGACCAACGTTTTCCCCCACTATATTGAGAGGGTCCAAAAGATGTGTTGGATCAACGACCTATTTGTTTAAGTAGCTTGGGGCCTAGAATGTTGCATTATCACCATATTTTTCTATGTCACAACCTTCTAGGTGCATTGCCTTTGTTCTTGCACCCCACCTGGGTCCAACATCACTACTAATCCAATGACCATTTTGAGCTTGCGGTGTTTGCATGGGCGAGGCCACTTGATGGTTTCCTTGGTTCATTCATATGGTGTTTTGGACATTGGCATCGAAAACAAGTTTTCAAAAAATTAATGTAGTGCACGAGTTGACGGACCATCTTTCTTCTATCCTAATGAGCATTTCTTTAAGGTGCTTTGACAAGCTGACATTAAGACACACTCAGTGTTGGGACCTAAGGTAAGATAACCCATCAGGCTCATGATAGATAAAGTTGCATATTATAGCTAAAATACACTGCAAGAACAACCATTCTTGCATAAGGAGAAACTCTGCCACACTGGGCCTTGGGGTAAATAACCTATCAAGCTCATGACAAATAAAGTTACCTATTGGGGCTGAAACACTCTCAAAGAACGACCGTAATTGCATAGGGAGACTAGGAACTCTATCCACACCAGGCATGACAACTAGGATGCTTGGTTCGTCAAGATCCCTTTAGACCACGGGGAAAAGAAAACCAATGTATTTTTGCATATCCATGGGCCCCTCTCGAGGACCTCCAAGATGGGCCTTCTTAACAAATTGAAACAAAAAAATCCCTTAGTCACGTTGTGGGTATGGAGGCAATGCCACCCATGTGGCTCCTAGACATCCTTGATCCAATTTCTTATGACAGTGTTTGGTAGGATACACCCTACAAAATATCATAGTAGGGTTTCCTCCCTGTTAATAGAAGCATATTCATTCATAGAAATATCAATGATAATTTTATTAATATTTGAGTTAGAATTACCTGGTGATAGAATTTCTATTCAACCATTATTGCTACCGTCAAATCCCTTTGCGATATCCAAAATCACCAGAGTGTTTTCAAGCGGTGGGTTTCCATAATTGACAACCCTATGCCTTAGTTGGAGGATTGTGGCTTGATAGAGCTAGTTAGGCTAGTGATCAATACAAAAGATCAACGATATATTTACATTGCATTTGTAATGCATTTTAGGGTGTCTATGTGTCCCATGTCGAGCATTTGGATCCATGTGTGCTTGTCATGCGACTTAGATTATAACCATTGTGGTCTAAGTTTCGGTGTAATAAAGTTGTGTCAAAAATGTGGTGTTAGCAATTGGGAACAACAGGGACGAGGGAACGCGTCCCCAGGATGGCTAGAGCGCACCCCCAAATTTTTCAAGGGACGACAATAATATATATATATATATATATATTAAAAAATATTAAAATTCACCATAAACATTTGTAGTTGCTTCAAGCTTGTAAGCATAACAAGCTATACTATACAGTATTATGCACAGCCCTTACACTTGCTTATTCTGAAAAAGCTCGAGCAATTTAAAAAAGGGCTGAGTGACATTTCATTAATGGCTGCTAGACAAGAGAAAAATGCAGTTTAGCTTTAGGAAACTTAAGTGAGAAATGTCTCTATAGCAGTTTTTCTTACTTATATTTGTTGTTAATGACAATTATGTTAAAACATAAAAGGCATTCCCTTCTCAATCATAGTTTTAAAAACCGGAACCGGTCAAGGATCCAACCTGAATCGGTTGAACCGGTTTCAATGAACCAATTTTTTAAAAAATACATAAAATATTTAAATTTTAACGAAAAAAATATATTTTTAAGATTTTAAATCATGTTTCCAAAGCATTAGAGACAATTAGAGACAACATATCCATCAGGCCTCAGAATCATCACCATCAGGGACATTTGTGACTACACGCTCTGAAGTTGCACTAGTTGTAGTAGTACGAGTACGACCGCGATGAGGCACACGAGGTATACGGCTACGCCTGCCTGCAGTTCCACTAGGGCCTGCCATGTCTGACACTGGAATTGGACCGCGAGGCCCTAATAGTGGATCTGCATCCATCTGAACCTTCCCTGCTAACTCCACCTCCAAATCATAGTCAACATCAAACTCGGGTGGGTGAGTCTTCGCTACCCAATCTGAAGTTGGATCAACATCATCCAACACAATAGGATCTGAATCGGGTCTTTTGTTCAACAATTGGTTGCGCCTTAGCCGAAGGTTGTACTGCACAAAGACTAGATCATTTAATCGTTTCTGTTCTAAACGGTTTCTCTTCTTCGTGTGAATCCTCTCAACGACAGACCAATTGCACTCACACTTGGAAGCACTGCAAGTTTGAGTCAACACTCTAATTGCAAGCTTTTGCAATTGAGGACAATGGTTGCCAAATGACTCCCACCAGTTTGCTGCAAAAAACATAGTTAGTCGAGTTAGTTCCTTGAAGTAATAAATTATAAAGTATATAAAATTTAAAGTTTAAAATTTAAACACTTGAACTTTAAACTTTGGAATTGTTACCTTGCTCATCCACATCCCTTGCAATCTTTGCTAGGTTCTTGCCGAAGGTACCTGTGGCTCTAGTGAAAGAAGTGATTAGTCGGTGTATCTCCAACTGGTCACTCTCAGAAGGGACCATGCGCTCAAGGAAATCAATCAAGTCATCTCTAGCCTGCCCAATCATATCTTCTCCAAGTTGCACTCTGTAATGCTACCTTGGGTTCAGGAAATACCCAGCTGCATGTATAGGGCGATGGAGTTGATTGTTCCATCTATGATCAATGATGTCCCAAATAGGCCCATACTTGGTCACTCTATCCTTGTATGTTGCCTTTATTTGCTCCTTTGCCTGATCCATAGCCTCTTAAATGTAACCCATGGCCAATTTTTCCCCATCCACTAGTTGCAACACCTTAACAAGTGGCTCGGCAATTTTCACAATTTCTGCTGCTTTTTTTCAAAAGTGGGATCATTAACTTTCTTTTTGGTGTCTTTGCCATCTTGTCTACGGGCCCACTGAGATGCATTCCATTCATCAGATGCAAACATCTTTTGCAAGTTATTTGATTAGGAAGCCATAGATTGCAATGTCAAGAAGTGAGTTGCAAATCTAGTGATGGAAGGCCTAAGAAGTTCTCTTTTCTTTGTGTTTTTCCTCATCAGGCTCAAAACCCATGAGTGGTTGTAGATGTACTTTGTGATGCTTTTGGCATGCTCTATAGTGTTGTTGATCCATTCTTGTTTGCCAATGTCCTCAAGCATGAGGTCTATGCAGTGTGCAACACATGGGGTCCAAAATACGGTTTTTTGTTTCTTCACTAACATCTTCCCAACAAGAACAAGA